>JBCNJP010011176.1:0-17880 GCA_039602395.1 Deinandra increscens subsp. villosa
TAGTATGTGGATTATAGGGATATGTGTATCCTCCATTGCTTTGAATGCTGACCCCAGGTTCGCCAGTGCATTTGCTTCGGCATTTTCATCCCTAGGTACTTGCTGAATGTCGAAAATTTAGAAATCCTGGGATATAGCCTTACTGATTTCTAGGTACTTGGCCAGTTTCTCCCCTTTCACTGCATAAATTCCATTAAAGTGATTAGTTAAAAGTAAGGAGTCGACGCATACCTGGATGTTCTGTATCCCAAGATGCAAGGCTAATTGTAGGCCGGCAATCAGGGCTTCATACTCCACTTCATTATTAGTCGCCTGGAACCCACACCTAACAGCCTAGGGTATCATGTCCCCCTGTGGCGATTTTAGTATGATTCCATGGCATGTCCCTCTGACATTGGAAGCCCCGTCTGTGAAAAGGGTCGAGCATCCTGAGAATTCTTCTTGCTGCAGGTTCTGGAATTCTGGATCTGCTTCGTCTTGGATATCATTACTGAAATCAGCCACAAAGTCTGCTAGAGTTTGTGATTTTATGGTTGTTCTTGCTTAATATACTAGGTTGTAAGCACTCAACTTTAGAGACCACTTTTCCATCCTTCCTGACATCTTAGGTTTCCTTAAGACAAAATTTACAGGGTAATTAGTTTTTACGTGTATAGTATGAGTCTCAAAATAGTGTCTAAGTTTAGTAGAGGCCATACTTAGGGCTAGTATAAGCTTTTCTAAATGTGAATACCTGGATTCGGCGTCAAGAAGACTTTTACTTACGTAATATATTGGGTTTTGTTGACCTTCTGCGTCCTTGGTTAGTACTGCGCTTACCGTACTCCTTAACACTGCCAGATATAATGATAATGGTTCCCCTGGATTCGGCTTCATTAGGAGGGGTGCCGAGGATAGATAAGATTTCAAATCCTGGAAAGCTTGTTCATGCTGTGACGTCCATTCAAACTTCTTATTCTTTCTCAGAATATCATAAAAATCTCGGCATCTCTCCAAGGATTTGGAAATGAATCTTTTCAGGGCTGTAACCCGACCTGTCAGCCTTTGTACATCCTTGATTGACTCTGGTGACTTCAGGTTCATGATGGCACGAATTTGTTCTGGGCTAGCTTCGATTCCCCTTTTGGTCACCATGTAACCCAATAATTTGCCAGCACCCACTCCAAAATGACACTTCTCTGGGTTCAGCTTCATATTGTACTTGTCCAAGATATCAAAAGATTCTTTAACATCCTGGACATGGGTGCTGACATTCAGGGACTTCACCACCATGTCGTCTATATACACCTCCATAGCTTCTCCTAGATTTTCTTTGAACATCATATTCATCAATCTTTGGTAGGTTTCCCCTGCATTATTCAATCCAAAGGGCATAATAACATAATAGTAAATACATGTGGGTGTAATGAATGTTGTGTCCTCCTGATCACTTGGCTCCATTTGAATTTGTTGAAATCTTGAGGCGGCATCCATGAATGTTAACATTTACCATGGAGTCAGTGTGTGGTAAGGGAAAAGGGTCTTTAGGGCATGCACGGTTCAGGTCTGTGTAATCTACACAGACCCTCCACTTTTCATTTTTCTTCTCTACCACCACCACATTGGCAACCATCTTGGGAACTTGATTTCCCTGATCATCTTGTTCTTCAATAGACGGTCTACCTCCTCTTGAATTATCATATACTTCTCAGGAGCATACTTTCTCCTTTTTTGATGACGGGCCTGTAAGAGGGATCAATACCAAGTTTATGTGTTATAACATCTTTGGATATACATGTCATGTCTTCATTATTCCATGCAAATATTGACATTCTGGATCTGAGGAACTCAACCAGCTCTTTTTCAATAGGGCCAGGGATGTTAGTGCCAATTGACACCTTCTTCCCAGGATGCAAGGGGTCTAGGATTACTTGTTTTACATCCTACTCCCTTTCCTCTAGGATGTCCCTGGCATTTTTCTTTAATTTCTATCCTTGACGGGCTTTGGCTGATATCTTCATAGCTGAAGTGTAGCAGTCTTTCGCTTCCTGTTGATCGTTGTGGATGGTGACCACTCCCCAGAGTGTGGGCAGTTTGACGCACTGATGGTATGTAGAGGGGACAGCTTTCATGTCGTGAATCCAGGGCCTGCCCAGGATAATGTTGTATCGGGACGGGGCATCCATGACACAAAAGTGTTGCATCGAGTTCACCCCCTCAACATAAACTAGAAGCTTCACCTCTCCCAGGGTATTCTTTGTTTCCCCACTGAACCCTACTAGGAGCGTGGATTTGGCGATGACTTCATCATGGGGTATCCCCATCTTGGTCAAAGTTTCAAGTTGAATAATGTTGATAGAACTACCCCCGTCAATGATGATTCTCTTTAAGAAATGGTTGGCTATGTAGAGTGTAATCACGAGTCCATGACGTTGCACCCGTCAATGATGATTCTCCTTTAGATCTGTTTGTACGGAGGCTTTGACAGATTTCCTGGGTATGTCTGATTTGGTTTCCCTTGCGTGCCTTTTAGCTGCAGAATAAGAAGTACCGCATATATCAGATCCACCAGAAATAAAATAAATTACCTTTGCATCCGGAGATGGAGATGTTGCCCGCTCAGGATGTCCGCGTGATCTGTCTGCATCCTGGGTATGGTCAGTGCCCCTGGATTTCGCATACTGGACAGCTCCCTTGGATTTGTCCGTCTTCCTTCCTAAAAGCTCTTTCAGGAAGCCCTTGCTCAGCAGATAGCTAATTTCCTTGCGCATAGCTATGCAATCCTCGGTTACATGGCCAAAGTCTTTTGGTACGTACACCACATGGACTTATCCTTCCAGGACGCTTGTTTGTCTGTCTTCATGGGCCACCTTGCTTTGTCCCCCAGCTCCTGTATAGCATTAATCACACCTGCAATATCAGTAGCAAAAAAAAAATTATTAAAAGTAGGATACTCTTCGTCATCATCATCTTCACCCTGATCGACCCTATTAAACCTTGGATTATCGGGTGTTGAATAGGCTTTAGGCCTCTGGGACCTTGGATGTGCCGGTTCTAATTTTCTGTTAGAAGAGCCATATCCCGGGGCGACGTCAGCTTTTTCCTGTATTTTGCTATCCTCTTCGAGCCTGATGAATCGTACGACCCTATGCCTTACTTCATCAAGCTTGTGATAGGAATTCATTACGAGATCTTGATAGAAGGGCGAATCCTTCTTGAGGCCCATCTTAAATGCCTGGACAGCAGTAGCCATGTCCATATTGCAAATATCCAGGGTCTCCTTGCTGAACCTGTTTACATAATCCCTGAGAGACTCGTTAGCATTCTGGGTAACCCTGTAAAGATCGCTTGTCAGTTTTTCAAAACTGCGACTACAAGAAAATTGGTTATTGAATAAGTTAATCAAATGAGAAAAGGATGGGATAGAATAGGGTGGAATACTCAGCAACCATTTCAAGGCTGAACATGTGAGTGTTGACCCGAAACCCTTACATAGGCAAGCCTCCTTGATACCAGGGGGCATGTAGATCACCTTCATCCTCTCCATATATTGAGCTACGTGTTCCTCTGGATCAGCTGTGCCATCGTACAGTTTCATACTGGGAGTCTGAAACCTCTTGGGTATTTCCACATCATATTGGGGGAGCGAACTTTGAAAGTCGATGATTCGATGGTACTACTTCAGGGATAGGTTGGACCACCCCAGGGACACTCGAGATCATCTCCTTTATATTTTTGGGTTCCCTTGCCACTGCTGGGCTTAGACCTGTAACCTGCACAAATTCATTAGTATGAGCATTAAGATTAGGGGTTCCAAGGGCGTTACCAGCATCCTGGGCAGTGGTGCCCCCGGGGTTCGCGGGAGATTCCCTGAATGTAGACATCCTGGGTCTGTCGGACAAGGTAGTATAAGCAGTAGCATATGTAGGCCTTGGGTCAACAATTTGAAGGGCATCTGCTAGACTAGATCCGTTCCCAGGACTGCCGTATTGCAGCCATCTGGCTTGAACAGGAGACACGGGTGTATGATCCGCCCTGTTCATTTCTGATCTCAGCCTGGCTACTTCTCCAAACATATCCTGGTTCACTTTCTGTTGTTGCTCCATATATTGTTGTACTTTTGCGAACATGGTAAGGAGTTCATCATTAGAGACCATTAGTGGAATCTCTCCACGACGTCCTGTCCCTATGACACCCTGATTGGTTGCCCTGCTAGTATTGTGGTTCACGGTGGTGTACGTTGACGTGGTGACCCGTGGCGGTGGTGGAGGAAGAATAGTGCTAGTTGTGGTCGAAGTGCTAGCAGGGGTAGTTGCATTCGAGGTACTTGGTTGTGTTGCCATTTTTTGACAGATCTTTGTAAAACTCAAGTTAAAAATAAATCTACCAAGAGTTTGGAAAAATATTGACACCAATTGCCCCACGATGGGCGCCAAATTGTTTTGGTCAAAGATTATGAGGCAAAACTATGTAACCAAATTCATTAGTGAGGTATGGTGCCCTGAATGTAAAGTTTATTTAATCAGGTTTGTGAGTTAAAATCCAAGGTGTAAATGAAATGAATGGAAACACAAGCAATAACTTCCTTGAATGCAACTATAAACAATGAGATTTGAAAGGGGGAAAAGCCCTTAATCCTTGAATGTCTTCAAGGATTGTCGGCATAAAAACCCCTTCGGCAACGATAACACACGTTGCATGTTTATTGCCAAGTGAAATATTCCGAGTACAAGTGTCTGCGGCTTGTTTGCTAGGTGGTAGTGTGAATACAAGTGATCGAGAGTGAAAAAACTAAGTCCTATGCCGCGTATAAATACATAAGAAACCTAACTAACATCCTGAGATTCCTGGGATCTCCTTTCAACTACTTTCGGCCGTTATTTGACCGAGTTTGGTGGCGGGCCTCTTCTTCCACACGTGCTTCTTACTTTGACAAGGTCCATATGACTGTTATCTTCTATTTTGTTCCTGGCTTAAGCACACAGAATCAAAGAGAAAGATTAGTAACGCTTTCCTAGCATGCAGGGTACCCGTGCATGCTGGGATTGAATAGACAAATAGATTCAGAGTACACTATATCCTGGGGTAATAATTAAATATAACATAAGCAGAAATCCTGGGTTAGGTTACCGAAAACGTAGTCCCTATATGTTCGACATCCAGGGGTCCTAACCTATCAAAGATTATTAGTAAAACATAGTATTAGAATTCAGGGTATAACAGAAACTGTGTCATATTCAGGAGGTAAACCCCGGACAAGTTGCAGGACTTTGTGGTCCTCATCGACGGTGCGGCCGATGTCGGTGAGTTGAGCCGCCAAGTCGTGTATTTTCTGAAAGTATGCATCCATGGACTAACTCGAAGAAAGTGTGAGATTCGTAAACTCGTCTTCTAAGGCAGCGGCTCATAAGCCCTTATTATTGAAAAATATGTCCTGAATCTGCACCTAAACCTTACGAGCACTGGTGTCGGTAGCCACGACACGAACTAGGTATTCATCCGAGAGAGTGCCATAAATCCATTGTAAAAAAATGGCATCGGTTTCGGACCAAACTGGAAACAACGGATCTGTTTCGACCGGAGCGGCAGTACCGTCAATATGGTTCATGACTTTGTAGACTTTGGCGTTATTGGTGAAAAGTTTCACCCATGTCGAGTACGTGATCTTGACGCCATCGAGAACCTTGATACGAACTTGAATGTTAGTAACTGAGTACGCATGAGTGAGGATAGACGTAGCATCCTTAAGGGCGGCTTCGGCCATCGTGATGGTTGAAGCAGGTAGGGTTCTCGAGAATGTGAAGTGGGGATTGGATTGAGGGTCAGGGGTGACCGGCGATGATAGGGGGGGTATGCTAGGAGGGTGACGGCAATGAAGTGAAGAGAAAAAAAATTTATTGAAACCCCTATATATTGTTACATAAGATACACAAGTAACCCTGTACATTTAACTATTGACATAAACATACTAAGGCTAATACTTAAATTATATTATATCATGAACTAGTATGACATTGGTAATATTTCTCATCAATCTACTAACACTAATAATAATATATATTACTATAATTTTTTTTAACCATATCGGTGCTTTTAGCATTGAATTAATATTAAATGGAGTGAGCCTAAAATGCACCGATCAACGCATACCTCCACAAGGCTGGAGACGTGGAGATAGGCATTATCACGGTCCTCTTTTGGCAAGGTGGCGAGATCCTGAAAACAAGGTCAATAACATAAGCATTAAAATGTTCTCCGAAATAGCAAAGAATATACCTTCCTCCTACACCCCATGTCTCCGTAGTTTGGGGCGGGGAGGGGGGGGGGAGGGATCACCCCCAGCACATTGAACACTTAATGAGCTTATCAAACATGTACAAGTTGCCCTTCTTCGAAATTTTGAAGAAGTCTTCGAACAATGCCAGAGTAGGGATACGTTTCAGACTGCGTATCACAAACTAAAATGGGACACCTTCTGCTATCCCCAGTGGGTGCACCTACTAAGTTTCTAATATATAGGCACAAAACCCAGATATGGAAAGACATGGGTGAGAGAAAGAGAAAAGAATCAACATAAAGATTGATTTTTCTCGGAGGGCATGCCATCACCAACACATCTTGGGCTGGTGAATTTACCCCCAGTCTTCTTCAGTCAAAACATAGTACTTCAAGAAATTATGGAACTCTCCAGAACCTCAATTAAGGTAATAATCGGCCATATAGGGCCCTCTGGGTGCAACAGCCATGTATATCGATGAGCATGTGAAAATAAAATAGGAAAGATGAAGTATTGACGGATGAAGAGCTTAGATCACTCAAGAATGGCATAAATATTTTTAGGGTTCTTTCATTTTTGTGCCCATAAAGTCCCGGAGACCCTATAGGTAGACACCCTAATTCTCAAGCGACGCACCTCAATAACGCGACACGTGTCCACACATTTTTCATCAACTGTCAACCCGAAGGAGGTGCATTATGTAACATTTGCATTTTACCCGGTTGTAAATCCCGACCCATTTTGAAATTTCGCGTTTTCCCAATTTACGAATTATTAAGCACTGGGAGAATTTTTGGGTGTTTATATCTCAAAATAATTCTTTCAAACGATTCATAAACGTTTTTTAAAATAAAATATTTAATTAAAATCATTTGGATTCAAATTAGTTTCCTCGAATCGAAAATAAAGCAATTTGCGGTTTTACGCAGTTTTGGTACGTAATTCGTCGTTTACCGAAACTCTCGTATTTGAGTATCATATGTCAAATTCGGGATAATTATGAGTTTAATAATCACAAATCATATCACGAGTCATCATACACTAAATCGAGCCACGAAACGTTGGTGATTTGCCCAAAAACTATACGTACGACAAAACCGACCAAAAACGCGTTATGTGACCTTATGTGTTCATTGTTATAAGTTATATGGTATATTTATATTCATTTTGAGTGGATTATATGTGTTTAACATGATGGAATAATGATTGGGTGTTTTGTGTGAAAACGCGAATCGAAAACATCAAAAATTAGCTAAACGAGCACGCATATCGCATAAACCTAACTCTTGAGTTAGGCGATACACCTGTTTCTAATTTTTCACCAAACCCTAATGAATCCCCTATTTATGCATCATAAGACCCCATGCTCCTCATTTCTCATCTCCTAAACATCCACAACGGCCAAAACTCTCTGATTTTCATCTATTCTTGATCAAGAACTTGGATTGGAGCTAAACCTAGGAAGAACCAAGCTTATTTCATCACCTTCCATACCTTCTTTTCGGTTTTTGTAAGTTTCTTTCTTATTCCTTGAATTTGCTTGATCAAGATCTATACTTTATTATGAAATTAGGTTATATTTATGCCATGTATGATGTATGTTGATAGATCTATGGATTATTTGATCAAGCTTGCAAGTTTATATCAAATTAGGGTTAGATCTTCATCATGCATGTTGCTACTTGATAGATCTATGTGATTCATGATCAAGATGGGATTTTTATGTTCGATTAGGGTTAAATCTATGCCATGCATGTTGTTAATCACTAGATCTATGGAACTCATGATCAAGTTTGTGACTTTATGTTGAATTAGAGTTAGATCTTCACCATGCACGTTGCTAAATGTTAGATCTATGGATTTCATGATTCAAGTTTGTAACTAATGTTAGATCTAGAAATCTTCATGTTCAAATTAGGGTTTTATGTACAAACTTTGTTTTTTATGTTAAATCTAGGGTTGATCATGTTAAGTTGTATGTTGATTAATGTTGTGATGATATCATACATGACGATTAGTCAAATTAGGTTGCCATGACAATGAATAGATTTTTGCATGTATATATATATTGTTACCGTGAAACCATGATAAAATCTTGCATGTAAGTTGTTATTCATGATGGATATATGTGTAAGCATGATAGAGTAATTAGGATATCCTTTATATGACTTATATGAAAACATATATATTGTTACGACATCGTAAAGTGAATTATTGTAATAATGGTTATATGCCATCGTATGTCTTAGTTCTAGGATTTACCATCGTATCACCACAAACCAATCACCAACGAGTCGTTGAGTCGATTGTGCCTTGAAATTTATTTATTTATTTATTTTCTCTATCTCTTCTATTCGTCACCATCATCTTCGGGTCTAACCGTCTCGTTTTTGGTGTCATGTTTGTTTCATATCTCCCTGTATCAGGTGAGTATTCATAGCTCCTTTTCTTTTAACGTTTTGGGGTGCAACATGTAGCATTATTAAACTCATGTTCTTTCTTCGTTATTACAAAAACTACATGCGAATTTTATGTAGTTCTGTGTGCTCTTGTATGTGAAATTGTGTGGATTATTGTTTGAACGATTGAACGATTTGAACAAAAACTTTAGACATATATCATTAACACATTGTATCGGGGTTACAATAATAGATCTATTGGTGTTGCAACCCGTCTGGCATGCCTGGTTTGGCGCCGGATGATTAAAAGCCTAAATGCCGAGGGCTTGGGTGCGTCGCTCATTATGTGCTTTGGTTCATTACATGATTATCATATTTGATTACACCTAACTCATTGAACCTCATGTTTTAAACCTATATTAGTATGCTACACATATGTTTACTCACCAACTACTTGTAGTTAACCTTTATTTTGTACATGATGTAGGTTTTGCTGTTTAAATGATGATGATAGTGTTGATAACACCTTATGATGCATGTAGACTTAGTGTGAACTAAACTAAGTGAGATCATCCTGTTATCATTGTTGTATTATATCTTGAATTATTATGTATCATTTGGTTTATATGAGGGTTGATTAAGAATATCGCAACATTAAATTAGTGTTGTGTGCATCTGGACAATCATCGCACCCTGACATATTCCGTCGTCGGTTGGAGTGTGACATATTAAGGGCGCAGCACCTGTCCCTGAAACATCTGTAAAAAGCAATCCGTCGAACGAATGTGCGCAATAATTGTAAAAAAAGGTGACATTTGATGTACGCATTGAATATGTCATCATCACGCACAACTTATGTATTTTAAACATTCTCTACTATTTAAATATAACCTAGTATTTGAAATAAATACTACTATACTCACGCTAACAGTGGCAGAGGACCCCACAACTCCAACTAACACTTAATATGTACAAGTTCTTCGAATCGAGCGCGTAACACCTACACATCCTGCGCTAACATCTACAACACCTGATAAGCACTCTGTGTCATGATATTGCATGCACGCCCCACAATACACTTATAGGGTCCCTACACAAAGGGTTACACTTGCCCCCGCACACGTTTAAGGAGTTATCCATGCAAGTCGGTTCATTACGGTTCTTCTCCTGCATGAACAATTTTATATGCTATTAATACGCGCCAATCCCTATAGCGCTATGTTTTATTACTCTCCAGTCCAGCACTTACACTTAACAGCTAGCCAACACTGGACTAGGAAAGACTTGAAAAGGACATATACCAAATTTATCCTCGCTGGGTCTTCTTTGGGCCGTGTAAAGACCATATTTCGCTTTACCGTGGGCCGAACCAGATCTGCCCGAGTCAAGGATTCCTGGTTAGGCAGTTATAATGTATAGCTAGTAACCGGATCACGTGGATACTCAACCAATTGGATTCCAACATGCATTAGGAATGGTCCCTTTTTACAAGGTACACGCGCATGTATGCCCACACCCGCTAAGGTAATCCTGGTGGGGCAAAAACCTATATCCCATGCAAATATAAATAAAAACATCAGTGTCTTAACTAGTAACCAGGGGTGGCGTTGAGCATGTGCGGAAGGTGCGACAGAACATGGGCCATAATTTTAGGGATCCATATTTTTAAAACACACACACACACACACATATATATATATGTGTCTATATATATATATATAAAATAAATAGTAGATATTTTTTTAGCTTAATAACACAAAATACCCCTTAAAAACATGCTAGACATAATTTTTAAAATTTTTTGTATAAAATGTTCCTTACAATCAATAATGTCACATAAAAGACTTAACGGTTTGATGATTATAGCTACCGAGAACAAATATTAGAGGATATGAATTATGAGGACTTGATCAATCAATTTGCTATAAAAATCCTTGGAGATCTGCATGATTTATCAGTTAACTACTTAGTGTGTTATTTTAAAACTATATTTTTTTATGTTTATTGCTATAACTTAATTTTTTTCTTATTTAAATACTTTTTCTATTTGGAATTTTTTTTTTCGAATGGGGTCTATTTTTTTAGATCAAACGGGGCCCTTAAATCCTCAACTTTGGTCCAGCTAGTAAGAATGGTGTAAAGAAATTAATAACACTAGTACCACTTACAATTCATAAAATACAAGTAAAAAATTGCATCGAAGAAATTTTCTAAAACAATAATCAAATCATTTATATGGGATCTAGAAATGAAGGAGTCGTTTGCAACTCAGTATATAAGGATCATAATCGGATATAGAAAATGATTATCAAATCATTATGACCGGTTATCAAAGATGTGAATAATAAATCGGTTATAGGAAATGATTATTTAGAAAGTTAATACTTTCTTGAATATTTGTAGAGAGATGGCAAAGGAGAGAGAGATAGAGAGAGAAAGAAGCTGAAGAGAATAAGACTAAACCTGAAGAGAATATCTTCTACTATATCCCTAACTTACCAGAGGTATGCAAGAAGCTAGGAATGGGTTATGGATGAATGCAAGAAGTTGGGGACAACTATGGGCGTGTTCATCTCCTGACGGAAAAGCAAGGCCGGAGATGTATTTGGCTTTGTCAAGTTTTGTCTGGTGGGGGATAAATGGAAGCTGGTGAGAAATATGTGCAGTTTCAAATCGGAAACTTGAAGGTCTCCACTAACCTTGAAAGGTTCGATAGGGAAGGTAAGAGGATTCTGGTGGAGGATAACCCGCATCGCATTTCCAGTACGGTTGGCTCTCATGGCCACGCTTGCTTTCCTACCTCAAGGGTCGGGTGGAATGGTGGTAGTGTAACATTTCAGCTTTTCCTGTTTATCCAATTTTACCAAATTTTGTAATCCGGGCCCGTAATCGATAATCAATGAAGAGTTATGATTAATATGATGTTTTAATCTCCATTTATTGTGTTTGGATCCATTATCATGTTTATTGATCGATTTGATGTTCAATTTGTCTCTATTTTGGATTTACGCGAATGCATCCTTAGTTACATTTAACCGGGAATTTGAACAATCTAAGCATGTATGACACTTTTGTGTAATACAAGTTACAAACACAAGTAAATACAAGTGAAGGTTGGTGAAAATTCAAGGTCTTGAAAGCAAACAACAAAAGTTTTTTAAATCTCGCGTGATTCTTATTTTAACCGGGAGATCGCTTTTTTGAGTTTCATATATCAATTTTATCACATTTATGAGTCTTATAATCACAAATCATGATATTAGTCATCACACACTTGATCGGGTCGCGAAACGTTGGTGATTCGCTCCAAAGTGATAAAACCGACAACACCGACCTAAAACGCGTTACGTGCGATTTTTTAACAACCGTATTCGTTATGTGACATATTTATAATCAATTTCATTGAATTGGATGTGGCTAATATGATGGTAATAGTAAAATGGGGAAAATGGGAGAAAATGGGGCTCGAATCGGGCTCAGAATGCGAAAACGGGAACGAAACAATGTACGTGCACCCACCTGGGATGCGCCGTGGTACACGAAGGGTGAAGGTGGGTACCTTCGCGGTACGCCCACCGGTCACCCATCGAGATTTAACCTTAAAACGGGTATTTAAGGATGTTAATTCCATCTAGCCTCCATACTCTCCATTTTTTAGCATCCTAAACCCTAAAATCGGCTGTGATTATCCAAGACCAAGGTTTTTGAAGATCTAAGTCTAAAAGTTAGATTTCAAGTCTCATTTCGTGTCGGTTTTCATCCCAAAAAGTTAGTTCTCTCAAACCTAACATTCATCTTCTTGGATCCATGCTTCTTCTTCATCAAGATTATATCTTTTTATTTTTCTAAGCCTAGAACTTGCCGTGCATACCAGATCTAATGGTTCGATGTTCAAAAAAATGATTTTTGTGACCAAAGTTCGCATTTTTTATTGTTTGCTTTGATAGATCTAAATAGATCTAGTCCATGCAGGAACACTTATGATTAGATCTTCATAAAAATAATAACTTGAATGTAGATCTAGGGTTGAATATAAAGGAATCATCATCCTAATCTTGGATCTAGGGATTTGTCTATAAAAGATATGATTTATGTGTTTAAAATTGGTATTTTTCTTGATTTACATTCTTGACCTTGTTAGATCTTGAAAACATGGAGCTAGGATGCTTAGATATCTATAAAAGCACCATCTTGGTCATTGATCTAAGAGTTTATATTTGTAATCTAATGTTAGATCTAGGAATTATATCATGAAAAGTGGCAATACTATGTTAGATCTATGATTAACCTTGTAAAAATGCTATGTTAATAATGGATCTAGAGTATCATTCCGTAAAATAGCCGTTCAAAAATGGGGCGGGGTAGTTTTCTTTTTGGGTAAAAACCCACTTATTCCCTTCAGTATAAAAAAAGGGGGGAGGGGGGGGAGTGCAACATGGCACTCATCCAGGGAAACACTGTTTGATCTAATGGCTAGAAATGGAGTTATAGAGTTATATATGTGTGTGTATATTCATTAGATCTAGGATTAGAATTCTATAAATGGTTAGATTAATATTTATTTTTTGTTGTATGATGGAATCATGTTATACTCGTGGTTAGACATGTTAGGATGATTTTTGGCCATTCGATGATCTTATTTAATCCCCATGAAAATAAATATATTGTTGCGATGTCATGAAAATAAATAAATTAATTAATTAATATATTTTTTGACAACTTTGAGTAAGATTAAGGTTTGACCTATTTAATCAATTAATGTCGTTCGTTATCACCCGAACAAATCACCAACGAGTCGTGAATCCAATCGTGCCCGTTATGTCGTGTCGTGTCGTACACTTTATTTTTCTAAGTACTTATTTACTAACTTATCACTATTCCCTCTACCGCGTTTGATCGTCAAGGTGATCTCCGGGTTTGACCTCGCGCCGCTTTCTTTGGTTTCATTCTCGACATCATTGGTATTATGTGAGTATTCATAGACCCTCTTTACTTTATTGTTTTAGGGTGCAACATGTACCATATCAAACTCTTACTCAATATATCTTTACTTAACTATATGCGATTTTGTGCTCATATAGTATGCTCTTCTGTGATTAGACTTGTGTTTTATATGTGGAATGTGCTCATACTCATACTCTACGCGTAATAATTAACACTAAAAAGGCCATGGTTACGATTATAGATCTATTGGCTTGACAAGCCCATCTGACTTGACCGGTTTTGGTGTCGGATGGTTGGAAGCCTTACTGTCAGGGTATGATTACGCTCGGTTAACTGATATTTTATTACTCGTTTATCACATATGGACTTGCAGTACTAACAAATCGCATTGATTTTACTCATGCACTATTGTTAAACCTATGTTTACTCGCCAAGTCTTATAGTTGACTTGTATGTTGTACATGTTGCAGGTAATGCAGTTTAACTTTGGATATTGTCGCCTTAGGATTGCATGGGCCTTAGACGACCTTATTAAATAAACTAAGACTCTTTCTGTTTATTGTTATGAATGCTTTTGTTGGATTGCAACCTTGGATTATGTTTATTTATGTTTCTTATCGTTGAATGAAATGGGCTTAATTAAGAATATCGCAACATAATATTTAGTGTTGTGTGCATCTGGACAATCATCGTACCCCGACATATTTCGCCGTCGGTTAGGGTGTGACAGATTGGTCAGAGCCACGGCTATAGGGATCTAGGTTATTAGAATTGGCTTGACCTAGACATATGCCTCAGGTGTCCGCATGAGTGCCTTATGCATAGTATGCATATTTGCTTAAATGTCCATTTATATGCTTCTTAGTTTTGCCTATTTGCATGTAATGTCTAAATCCCTGTTGGTCAAAACACACTTATACACGAACCACAAACACTTCATAGCCTCATCCTTAGAAAATGGTGCCTTACATGCCATTCAGGAAAAATGTAATTTTATCGATTTAAAATCTCGACGGAATTTGGGTTTTAGTTGTAGACATATAGTAACTAGAAGAGTGAAAGTACTGGTAGTCGGGTCTCTGTAAAGAAAAGCATTGCGTATAAATCCATTCTACCGTTGGACCTGAACACTCACCTGGGACGCCCCGATGAAAGTGTGGAAACCTATTAGGCCAAAGCATATCTCTACCACTAGGATCTTAACTTGATTAGTCTCGGTTATACCCTCCCAATCAGGAGGTGAGAATCAATTCCATGTGTTTTATATCACTCTCTCAATTTGCAATTTTACGTGTGGTTATGTTTAAAAACGGTTTTTGATAAACTATGATGATCCTAGTTACACTATATCATGAATTCACTAACACATTTATTTTACACTTAACATCATATCCTCTAAACTTGATTATCGATCACATCCTTGTTTGGTCTCATAAATATGTATTTCTTTTCTTCTCAGCATGTCGATTCAATTCAAGGGGCGCCAAAAGGGCGATAGCGGCCGCAAAATGGCCTTGGTAATCGCCAAGCAAATGACCGAGGTTATCCCTAACATTGTGGTGCATATCCGGTAGGGTCTAAATACTAACCCTACCAATGCTACTGTTGTTGCTGCTTGTACCTTCAAGCATTTTAATTTATGCAACCCTCCTAAATTTAAGGGAACCAAGGGTCCCATTGGCTTGATTCAATGGTATGAGGGGATGGAGAACACGTTCATTAACAGTGATTACCATGATGAGCTCAAGGTTCCTCGTGCCACCAGCACCCTGATTGAAAAAGCCCTTACCAGGTGGAATGGTGAGAAGAGGATTTGTGGGTCTGATCAAGCCCTAGCCTTATCATGGGCCGAACTCAAAGAAATTATGAGGGGAAAATACTGCCCCCGCAGTGAGTTGAAGAAACTTGAGGATAAATTCCAAGCCCTGGACCAATATAGTGGGGAAAATCAGGAGTAAACTAATCGTTTTTACAAGCTGAAAATCTTGGTGCCTGAGATTGTGACTCCTGAATTTTGGGCAATAGAGAGATACATTGGTGGGCTACCGATGCTGATATAGGATTGCATTTGGGCCAGCAATCCTGTGACTCTTAATAGTGGCGTTCACCTCACGGCACGTTTGACTGATAATCATGTCAAAGTCGGTAAGAAGGGGTTCTAAGAAGGAATCGGGTAATGAAAAGGCCGACCTTGTGGCTAAAAATGAATCTAAAACTGAGCCCTCTGCTGCTAAAGTCAACAAAAAGAAGCGAAAGGGGCGAAACTTTGTTGTTACTACTACTCTTGCAGCACCCGTTACACCTGTTATCCCTGCACAGCCTGCGAAGAAAACCTACACTAGACCTCATCCTTTGTGCAATCAGTGTAACCGTCATCACCCCACTCCTGTTCCCTGCTGGCAATGCAACAACTGTGACCGCCTTGGTCAGCTTATTAATATCCGTCGCCTGCCTATACGAGCCCAGCCTATGGCCCAGGTTAGCCCTTGATAGCACATGCACCAAATGTTCAGGTTCAGGTTCGGGCATGCTACAGCTGCGGTTCCACCATCCATCTTCGCAATGCATGCCCTAATCTCGTGATCGCTCAGCCTTCTTCCGGTAATGCTAACTGTGGTGCCCCAGCTCGTGCTTTCAATATCAATGCTAATCAGGTTTGCAATCGAGTTTCTATAATCTGTAATAAGTATTTATTAATCAATCGTATCCTCATTTGTTGGTTAATTCTAATCAGGCTCAGGCAAACCAGGAAATGGTCAACGGTATGTTCCTCGTAAATAACCATTATGAATCTATTTAATTTGATTCTGCTACCGATCATAGCTTTGTATCGTTAGATTTTAAGTCGATGTTTCCTACCGCTTGTACTGCACTCGATTATCCTTCTTCTGTTGAGATCGCAAATGGAAAACCGGTAGCTCTTGATTCAGTGATTCGTAACTGCAAATTGGACTTCAAGGACCATACTTTATATATCTATCTTATTCCTATGTGTCTTGGGAGCTTTGATATCATCGTGGATATGGATTTTTTATCCCGTCATCGTGTTGAACTCATCTGCTTTGAGAAAATTATCCACATTCCTCGTCCGGACGGCCAGTTTCTGATTATTCATGGCGATAAACTATCTGATGCGCTTAAAATTATGTCTTGCATAAAGGCCCAAAATTACTTACGCAAGGATTATCCGACATTTCTGGACCATGTCATGGAGGTTCAAGAACAAGAAAGGGGAATTGTAAACATCCCGGTCATGCGAAACTTTCCTGAAGTTTTTCCTGATGATATAACGGGTCTTCCTCCCATTCGCCATGTCGACTTCCGTATCGAAATTATTCCAGGTGCCACTCCTGTTGCGAAGTCACCATATCGCCTCGCACCCTCAAAAATGCAAGAGTTAACCAAGCAACTCCAGGAACTTTCCAATAAAGGTTTCATTCGACTGAGTTCCTCACCATGGGGAGCACCTATTCTATTTCTCAAGAAAACGGACGGTTCGCTCCGAATGTGCATATATTATCTTGAGCTTAACAAACTCATAATAAAAAACCGTTATCCTTTGCCTCGTACTAATGACCTCTTCGATCAGCTTCAAGGTGCTTCATGTTTTTCTAAGATCGATCTTCGTTCTGCTATCATCAGCTTCGTGTTTCGAAGGAGGGTGTTCACAAAACTGACTTCTGCACTCGCTATGGTAAGTTTGAATATACCGTTACGCCTTTCAGGCTCACAAACTCTCCTACGATTTTCATGGATCTCATGATACGTTTTTGTAAGCCCTACCCTGATAAATTTCTCATCGTCTTTATTGACAATATTCTGATATATTCCAAGTCAAAATCCCGATCATGAAACTCACATGCGTCTGATGCTGGAACTTCTGAAGAAAGAGCAGCTTTATGCCAAATTCTCTAAGTGTGAATTTTGGCTAAAAGAGGTTTAATTTTTGGGGCACATCGTCATTGACAAGGGTATCCATGTTGATCCTCCCAAAATTGAAGCTATTAAGAGTTGGTGTACCCCTACTACACTTACCAAAGTCCGCTCATTTCTTGGTTTAGCGAGATATTATCGGCGTTACATCTCGAATTTCTCTCGTATCGCCGTACCACTCACAACCTTAACTCAGAAAGGTAAACCATTCGAGTGGGGTCCTGCTCAGGAAAATGCATTTTAAACGCTAAATGTCTAATGTTGTGTGATGCTACTATTCTGACTCTTCCTGAGGGGAACGACGATTTTTTGTATATTGCAATGCCTCGTATCAGGGCCTCGGTTGCG
>JBCNJP010011177.1:0-17873 GCA_039602395.1 Deinandra increscens subsp. villosa
CAATCGGATACACATCATACTAAAATACTAAAATAGTCGATACGTCATATCCAACTTGTGAGTTTATCTCTAAATGTTGAAAATTGAAATATGCTTTTCGATAGATGTAAAATACGTTTCAAGAGAAGCAAGATTGTCTCTCGGAAACTTCAATCACATATAACAACTTTCTCAGGATAAAAATCCACAAAACCCTGATTTTTCATCAAACAACTTTCAATCTATTATTCAAACTACCGTATAAAACATATTAAAAGACATCAAAAGTCAAACCATGTACTTATAACGAGTCACAATCAACGGAGGGGCTAATGGGGATGTCTAGACTGAGATGGCACAATGAAGTGAGGTTAGCCGCATTGGTCAAGTTAACCGGGATTGACTGAACCGCGTTCTTGAGACAATGACAAGTTGCCCTTCGAACATCCCTTGAAGCGTTAGCTGCCTGCACCAAGTCTCGGGCACTAGCACAACACTCTGCGCTAGGGTGGCTCGAGTATCCAAACAAGAATGATTCGCAACTAAGCAACTTGAAGATTACTTCACCACAGTTAACTTGTGCTTTTACGTGTTGATTGGCTAAAGAAACCATGATGATCGAAATCAGACACATTGGGAGGATGATTCGAACCATTATTTCTTCAAAATGATCAAGAAATTAGGAAAAATGAGATTTTATGATATAAGTTTTGAGGAATTGTGAGGTTTATGCCTTTATGGTAGAGGGTTTTATAAGGAGGAAAAAGCTAATCACATGTTAAGAAAATAAATGTAATTAATGTATGATAATCCGCCTAATCCGTTAAAAGAAAATTAATGTATGATAATCATTAAGGCGTTATAGAGGAAACTTTTAAATTGATTTTTTTTAAAGATAGGTTTTTTAAATGATATTGAAAAATGAGTTTATTTATGAGGAAAAATGTTGGTTTGTTTATTTGAACGAGGAATCAACCGCGCGTTGCAGCGGTTGTGTATTCGAACTTTTCAGACGTACGGAGAATTTAGCACCCATTGTATTACATAACAAAATTGGGCGGGCTGTATATGTACATATAACATCAACAACATCCGATAGTAGTGTTTACAAAACATTAAACAGTTGGGTTTGGGGTTTAGACGGTGCTGTTTAAACTGGTGGTGGGGCGTCGTGTGATGAAGGTCCTGAAACAAACAATAGTAAAACATGTAAGTTATTTTGTTGGTCAGGTAGTAAATTTGGGAAGAGGTCAAGTAAAATTTCGAACTCGTATATGTAGGAAGAGGTCTCTTGACACCGGTTGTTGTGGTTTGTCGGTGTGATTGTCTTGTCGAAACTGTGGTTCGTGGGGGTAGAGAGGCGGTTGGACTAATGGGCTCTTCTCCCTAGGGCTGTTGCGTTGCTGTTGAGCTTGATGTGCCACCTATATGCTCGGCTCGATTGATGTTAAAGGCTGTTAGCCCGAGCTTTGTGTATAATTGAACCTTTCAGGTGAAAAGGGAAAACATTTCCTTTTGTTTCTATTATTGCTGCAGGTAAGGTTTTAGGATCAGCGGTGGTTTCTGCAGTTATTAAGTAACAACAGGGGGAGGCAAGTATTATTTGGCCATCTGCTATGATGGCTGTTATATGGTACCTAAGAAAGTCAAGGTTAAGGAAACTGTTGTACATGAAATATTTGTCATTAAGTAAAGAATGTATTTGCATGTTGCAATCCTCCAGTGCGTGGGACATGTCCTGAAACCATCCCGCCAGTAGGCCGCTAGGCTGCAAGTTGCGAAGGAGCGTTGAGTTTTAAACCACGGTTCCTATGTTGTAACATCCGAAATAGAAGCGTCGCAAATAAATGTACGGCCCTGATCAAATGTAAGAGTAATAGATAAAAATTGTGCAAATATATACAGTTGTTTCTATGTTAGGAATGTATTATTTAAAAGACCTTACAAAAGTACTGTATTGTATAAAAATAGCAGGACAGTTCTATTTATTTCTTTTTTGTTGACCTACGCTTCCCCAAACAAACACACTTTGAGTTTTAAACTATCTTTTTTCAACATTTCTTACAACCTAATTTTTCTATGAACTTTTGAAAATCTCTTTCATGTAGCTTGGCAAGTTTATTTTAACAGCCAACTTTCTTTTACCTGAGTCGAAACTTTTTGGTTTCTACTTTAATAAACAGTTATTTCTTTTTTCTCTCTATTGTAGATGATTTTATAATGTCAGAGGTTACCTAAAAAGCTTCTTATTTATAAAAGAATTTTGTTGTAGAATGTGTATGTAATCGAGAAGTTATATCTTCAAAGGTTATCTCATATGTAATCTTCTTTTAATGCCTTATTCTTTTCAACATACCTGCTACTATGTAGTCTGTAGATGTATTTGTTGGTTGCTATGAAGAAGTCGGAGCATATTAAAAAAAAATTACATGTGGTAATTTCTTCGGTGTCAGTTGATGGAGTAAGATTCTCAAAGGGAGTAAACTCAAAATAATTATAGGATAGACAAGAAATTGACCCACCCGCGCGTTGCGGCGGGTCACTTCTTTTATTCCTTTATGTTTAAACCAAAATAAGAAAATTTAACATCTACCAAAACTTACTCATACAATAAGCACATCACACTATCAAACTATGCGATTGAAATCCATTGTAATTAAAATTTTCGACAGTTAAACCATATAGAAAACAAATAATGTAAAAGCTACATTCATGAGTAACTTTAACCCTACATTCAATCGTTTGGACCTCAATTACATCCATCTACCCGGTTACTTTCTTACAATGTACTCACTTGCAATAGATCGAGAGTCCCAACCAATAAAAATTAGTGCAAAAAAAGAAATTAAAACGCATATAACAATTGAAATTGGAAAACAACAACTAACAACCTTCAATTGGATGTCATTACAAACTAAATAAAACAAATCTGAGTCTTCAACTTTGTCTACAGTAACACACATGAGACAACCAAAAACACAAAACACAACAAACGAAATTCAATTTACAACAGAAAAGAAAAAAACAACAAAAAAGGCAAAGAGATGAGCAATCGCACCACATGCAAGAAGAACTAACCACCAACACACAACGAACGAAGCGCCAAATGAAGAACGACACCAAATCCAATTCTGCAAAGAAAGAAACAGCCGCTCAGTACAAAGTCAAAACAATCGAAGCGGCAACGAACAAAACTAACAGTGACGCCTACAAATCCGCACTAAGAAAAGCAAAAATCGAAAGACGTACCAGACAAATAATAAGGAAAGTAAGGTAGAATGAAAAAGAGAAGGAAAAGTATATATTACAATTGAAAGCATCCGGTGTCAAAATGAAAAACCATTACATGTCCCAAACACACACTCTCATTACTTAACAAACAGACAATTAAAAAAACCAAAAAAAAACCGATAAAGATAACTCAACAAACAGACAATAAAAAAACCGATAAAGATAGAGGATCGAAACCGGGGTACCGACTCAAACAAAAGACCACAAAACCAACTGGACAGAGAGCTAATCAATACAAACTGTAGAAACAAATGATATATAACCAACAACAAACACGTTAAAAGCAAAAAAAAAATAAACAATATACCAACACGTGGCTAAGTGGCCACATGTCATACTCTAAGAGGTAGAACGATGTACAGTATTTTGTCTCACAGCTCAGCAATTACTATTGTTAATATATATAATAAGTGAATCCTCTACAGGATCAACAACAACAGCAGGATCAAAGATGATGCCTAATGGTTGGCCGATGGATCTAAGGTAGGATGAGGGTTCACAACAGATGAACCTTGAAAACCTGTAGCAGTGTAAGATTTCAAGTTCATTGTTAGATGAAGTCCTGTATTCAGCAAGTGCTGTGATCTGAATTGCATATAAGACAATGTAGAGGAAAGATTTACTATATACATTTTTGTTAACCACAATATTTACTCATAATTAAATAGCTTCATTGCAAAGGGAACAAAAGATATTAATTAGCATGCTCAAATATAGCCAATAAATCAGACATTTAAGTTTCTTGATTTCTTACCTACAGATAATTAAGTAATTAACTCTGTTCTTGAGCAATCTCATCTAGCCTAATAATTATCACCAAATTCAGAAACCAATAATCATGAAGAAATGTACTCTTCTTGAGCAATCACTTCTAGCCTAATGATCCTAATCCTAATTATCCTATTAATTTAACCAATAATTTCAGAAAGTAGGTTTTGGGTTTATTGCGGAATCAAGTTATGCAAACATCAACCTCTTGATTTCATACTTATAGATAACTAACTTTAGATCAACTTATTGATTTTTTACCTATAGATAACTAACTTTGGATCAACTTCTTGATTTTTTACCTATAGATAACTAACTTTGTTCTTGCGCAATCATATCTAGCCCAATAATTATCACCAGATTCAGAAACCAATACGGCCGACGAAAATGTACTGTTCTTGAGCAATCACATCTAGCCCAATAACTATCACGAGATTCAGAAACCAATACGGCCGACGAAAATGTACTGTTCTTGAGCAATCACATCTAGCCTAACAATCCTGATCCTAATGATCCTATTACTTTAGGGTTTATTGCTGGATAATTTCATGCAAACATCAAAAAAATGATAATACTGATTTAATATGAAAATCAAAACTTGAAGCAAGGAATACCATCTTGAGTTAACAAAGGATAATCCAATGCACTGAGAGTAATAAACCAATCCCAATCACCATCGACTTTCAGCAAAATAGCAGCAGCACACAAAACAACGGCAATATTACTCGCACTCATGTAAGTCGTCGGATCAGGCTTCCCAATCACAACAATGTTCCCAAAAACCCTAACCGCAGGAACTGATTTCACCAACGCACTCAATTTCCTCCGTTCATCATCAGAACCAGTGGGGGATCTAGAGATTTTTATGAGCAGGGGCAAAAAAAATTGATCGGCTCAAATCAAGTTAGGTCAAACGTGTCAAATAAAAAAGATTCGGGTCAAAATGAGTCTGGAAAAAAATATATATACAATTATTTACTTAGCGATATTGTAAAATAAAAAAAAGTAACAGTTATTAATTTATCATCTAATCAAACAACTAAAGATATTACTATTAAGTTTTTTTAACATCAAATTTTTATATTGTTTCATAAATTTCCATTATCAATGCTTAAATTTTGCTTTCCATAAAAAAGGTTTTATAACTGGGTTACAATTTAAATGACATTTATTATAATTAAATTACTAATATTTTCAATTAGCCATGATACTATCATAGGGTTAGGTTCAAATGAGAACTTTTTATTTTGAGAACTTTTGAGAACTAAATCTCAACCACAAATTTCAGGGGGGACCACTACAATTCATGGGAGGGGGGATACATGTAATAAACATGTGGCTCAAATTAGTTCTTTTTAGTTCTCAAATCAAATTGGTTCTCAAATGATCCTCTCCCTACTATCATATAAAAAAAGTTACGATAATAACTATTGTTTAAATTCAAATCAATGTAAATTCAAATGAATAAAAAGGAAATCTCCATTTTACCCTTACTGACGACTGACAGTTACTTTTCCTACATCATGATTATTTATTATTATTTATTAATTATTTTTTTTATCAACGTAGAGTTCATCTTCACCATTAAACCTTCGTTAAATCCTGCAACTCTTCAGTATGCCATTTTTTCCTAACAAAATAATCACCATTCTCTCTGTTCTCTCTCGTTCTTTTGATAAGCAAGGGGCCTGACCAGATTTTTGAAAAGGGGGCTAAGAAAGAGTATGTAAAATATTCTACTATGATGATGAATCTGAGCGGGTGTCTTGCCCCCCTCTGAAGACCACATAGATCCCCCCTGATTATTCAGAACCCTCAGTCCCAATGTGCAACAGATACCTGTTTCTCGGATGGTAAACCACCAGCAACAGCCGGAAAATCCTGTCGGAGTCGCCGCGAGTGCCGGAGGTGTAGTAGGCGAACGCCGGCGGGTAACCGTTGGCACAGTGGACGGTTGAGAAGGGTTTGTGGGAAGTGAGGGTGTATGAGGAACCGAAACCGTAGATCGAGGAGATGGAGAGGAGTATGGAGATGAACGCGCCGAAGAAAAGTGTGAAGAGCCATTTCTTCCTGGCTGCAACTGGTGTGCGTGAAATGGTTCGGATTTTGAACTTGTGATCTTTCGAGCGTGTGGATTGGAATTGGAATGAAGGGGGGAAGTTTAATAGTTTAAATTTTGATAAGGATGTAAGAAATTGAGAGGTGGGGTATATGGGGTTTAGAGTTTTAGCAATTGAAGAAAGGTTTTTCGGACTTTTGCGTCTAATGAGGGTTCCGAAACAGAGGAAAACAATTTGATTGAAATAAGGTGGAGAGGCAATCCTGTACCTGGAGTAGCAAGCAGGTTTTTGAAGGTTGAAAGGGGCCGTAAAATTCCGATGAAGAAGCAGCAGGTGAAGGTTATTAGAATATTAGAATATTAGAATAGAGGTAAAGTAATTTCATGAGGACGGCGGTGGGCTGATGACAATGAAGGAGAAGGGGGTAATTGAACACGTGGCGTGTAGTAAGCATAGGTCAGGCCTTTAAAATTAAAAAAAAAATTTAACCGGAGGCTGGCTGTTTCGAACCTGAGAGCCACCTTCTAGACAACAAAGACTTAACCATCGAAGCAAATCTAAGATCGTTCATATTTTCATAAACATAGTATATATATAAAATTTGTGTAGTCAATAAAAGTCAAAAAAAGTTGTCTATTGTGTTAATATGGTAATTACTTTAGAACGGTTACACACTTTCTAAATTCTAAGACCACCTATGACTGATAAGCTCTTCCAGAACATGTCGCATCAAAATTTTTTAGCTCTTCCTACAATCAATTTTTTTTACATTTCTCATAAACTTCTCTTTATTTCCACATCACTATTTCATTTAGATTTTTAGGTAATAAACTAATTCTTTTTAATAATATAAATTAAAAAAACATAATGAATTAAAGTCAATTAGTTATAAAAATTAACTAATTAATTAAAACTTGCATAGAGTTAAATCTAGATTACAACAATAAAAAATATTACCTTATATATCAAATTAGCTAGCTGAGCTGTACACTATAAATCAACTGTTCCCTCCACGTGGCTGGCTCCCGTAATGCCACGTGGCATGTGTTTGTGTTTTATATATTTTTTTTTAAATCAGTTGTTTCTTAATGTTATGTACTATGTTTGGCGATATTTGTTGCGTGTTGAGGCTTGGCCGGGTGGTAAGTTTGTTGCTTTTCAACCAGTTGGTTTCGGGTTCTAAACTGCGCCCTACCATGTTTTATTTTTATACTTTTTAAAAGATGACAGCTATACTTTCGCCACTTATCCTTCTCCTCTTTTTGACATCTGTTTTGTTTTTAATTTCAATTGACACGTATCTTTAGGTTTACTAAAAAGTAAAAACTCTAATCACGCCTACCTCATTCGATTAAGAACAATCCAGGCGATCCGGCGATTATCGATCCCTCATCTCCTTCCTCATCTCCGACGACTCAAATCGCCGCCAAAGATCTCACAACAATCATCTTCGAAATCGTCAGTCCATCATCCATCGTTGTTTAATCATGAGGTTAGATTCTTTGATTTCGTACTCTCTCTCAAACCCAATATGTCGTTCGGTTGTTGCTCGGGTTACGACGACGACAACCGTATCCAGCGGGGAGTTTGGCCAACAAGGGTGGTGGTCCGTCGATTTCTTTTTGGGGGTTATTGGTGTGTTGCATTTCTTAGCTCATTCGAATAAGATCTGAAAGTTGAATCAGAGGATTGCTCGAGGTACGCCAAATTTTATCTCAATTCATAACGAATTAGTCAAACGGTGGTCCTTTTAACTGGGTTTTTTGTGATAACTTCCAGATCTTAAATTCAAGAGGTTGTTAGGGTTTTGGAAGATCATAGAGGTGGTTGCGATTCATTATCCTGTTTATGATTCTCATTCATTCTCTCTTTTGCAGGTTGTATCTTCATTTCGAATTTGTTCATATCTAACATTTCATACTAACAGGTATGTATTAATTTCCTCCTTTTGGGGGTTATTGTTGGGTCTGCTTTTCCTTTTTGGTTCATTAGGTGAACAGTAAACATTGATGGAATCTCTGATTTGGGGGGATTTTTATGAATTTTGGGGTTCTTAATTAAGTCAATTCGATGCATATGTGAGTAAATTCGATGAATATGTCATGTAATTGTAGTTTTCTTGAATTTTATGGTTCTTAAATTGAGTGGTAGGCTTTTGTAAATAAGTCAGGAGAGATCTCAAACTTATTTTGTTTGTTTGATAATTCACCTTCTAAGGGAGTGTTTGGATGTGTTTTTTAAACAGGTTAATTGAAGCGGCAACGTGGGAGAGGCTAATTGAAGCGGCGACATAACGATGTCCCTTTCTTCGAATCGAGGTAGTGGTTTCTTCTCTTCTGCAGAGTTTATTTTTTTTGTCCGAAATTCATCTTCTCAAACCTACATAATCGTTATCGTGGTTGGTTATGGAGGGGCTGCGATTTAGGGTTTTAATTGAATAGATTTTGGCCTCTAATTTTTGTTGATGGTCTAATTTCATTTGGTTTTTTGAGCATCTATATTTGCTTCTTTTGAATCTTTTTGTAATTAAGAGGCTGAAATCTCTTTCGTAGTCAATTAAACGGTCATAGGTTTTAACAGGTTCTCTCAATGTTGTTTTTGAGAGATTCGCATGCATTTTCATTTGCCATATCCATTAACTTTGGTAAAAAAAATTGACTCTTATTGTCATGGAATCTATTAATTCGATGATTCATTGTACATTGGGTTTTCATTGTGCGTTTGTAATGTTTTTGGTAATTGATTTCGTTTGGATGCAGTTCTTTCATGTGTCATTTCTGATTTCTTCAGCTGTAAGTCTTTACATGTACTTTCAGTAAAAGAAATTAACCATGTTGTCATGGAGATTAGCTTAGTATTTCCTTGAATATGTAGTAGTAACATTTATTTCATCTTCTGTTATTGCTATGTGAGTGTCTTATGTAACCTGGTTGTTTTTTCTTTTTTTTCCAGGTGTGTTTCTCTTCTTCTTGGTTTGAAGGTACTGTCATCAACTACATATATGTTCAATTAATTCTTATTTCAAGTGAATTTTCATTTTCTTTTTTTAATATGCTATATTTCATGGTTATTTCAAGAACCATATTTCATGATTTTAAGTTATAAGTGCCATTCAGGTTTCTAATGGCAGGGTCTGTTTTACACTTGAGGAGTCACTAAAAAGTAAGCATGAACTGTGTTAGTACATTGATTCTTTGTGTGTTAGTGGTATGTTAGTGTGTCATGTAACAATTCATATAAGTTCAATTCATTTATATTTTCAATTGGTTTTTTCTTTCTTTCTTTAGTATGCTATATTTCATGGTTATTTTAAGAAGCAAGTCTAATAATTTGAGCTATAAGTGATGGTCAGATTTCTAATGTTATGTTCTGTTTTACAATTGAAGAGTTACTTGCTAAAAATGACACTCTTTACAGATACTTCTTCCTAATTAAGCAACTAAAAATGACACTCTTCACAGGTAATCTTTCCTAATTAAGCAACTTTCTATTCTTATTCTTATAATTCGTTTTGTATTTATTCAGTGATAGCTATGGATTTAGATAATACTATATTTACTAACCATATTGATTTTAGTACTCACTTTTGTTGCTTGGAGACTATTTTGGCATTGAAGTTTTCTATTGTTAGTTGGTATTTTAGTTTATAGTAAGTTACTAATTACACATAGAAAACTACTTTTGGGTCAACCAAGGTTTTAGTTCATACTAATTACATATAGAAAACTGCTTTTGGGTCAGCAAGCCCGTATCAACCCGTCATCCGTTTATATGTAGGTATGCAGTATATGCGTATGGGTATATGGGATCAATTATGTTTCAACGTTACATTTATTGACCCATCATCCATGTGCGTATGTGTGCTTAGCTAGGCAAGTTCTTTGAACTAAACAACGTTTGCATCAGCATGTCAAAGAGATTCAGTTTCATCTACTGTAACACAATGATTTATAGTTCCAAAATTCAGATCATAATTGAACACAATCATAGTGAACAACCTGCATATATTAACTTTATAATTGACCAATCCCAATCTAGGTTTTAAGCTCTTTATGTGCACCAATGTTTAATTAAAAAAAATATGTTTTTAAATGTTTACTGTTTTCTTCATAACATGCTACCAAAAAATTGATCTTCTTTTTTGTCTATTAAACGGAACGTCTAATTAATTTGTGATTGGTTTATTTTTTTCTTTAATTTTTTTTTTAATTTTTTTTTTTGCATATGTTAACATTTTGTGTTAGTTGGGGTCTACCAGGAATGATGCAGAAGAGTATGTACCTGAATATGCAAAAACTATAACCTTTGAGCAAGTGGCGAACAAACATAGAAATCAAAAGGGATTGTTTATGTTGAGCAAGTGGCGAACAAACATAAGAAATCAAAAGGGATTGTTTATGTTTAATTAGTTAAAAACTTTCTACAGACTACAACCAAGAGTTACATTTACCTAATTACATGCTAGGTTGGTGACAGAATATTGGAGTTACAAAAACAGAATGTTCTTGCTGGACTCTATATAAGCTTATCTCAAAATGTTGAGTCATGTCTAGCGAAATCCAAGGCTACAGGTAACTAATCGGTTCTACACGACATACCATGGGTACGTTTTTACTAAGCTTACTATTGTTGTGCATAAACTTATTGTTATATAAGCACACGATCTCCCCGCTAAAAGGTGCGGTGGGAAACGGTTCTACACCGGCCTCTATTTGTTTTGTTTGGTGTTTGATTTAAATAGGCACCAGGAGCTCTTTTAATATAGAAAAATAGGAAGCCTAGGAGTTCTTTTTATATGTTAGGTTAATTGGTTTCTACATGAATGCTATATTACATTGTCTAATGATCATAATATGTTTGTTTTCTATTTTTTTGTTACAGGTTTCATTGTCTTGATCTCGATACATGTATCACACGGTAACAGAATATCCCAAATCAAAAGATGAATCCGTAATAAGATAAAGAAATCACAACAACGGCTTACCACAACGGCCGTCACCAGCAGTAATGGTTAGTTAACTTTGTTTGATGTGTTGAAAACAACCTAACTTTCTTATTTTCTCTGATATGCTACCTGTAAAACAAACAACTCTAATATCTATAACTATGGTTATTTTGGTACTATATAAATGTATAGTGACAAAAAATGTCAATTCGCAGCAACGCACGGGTCTTTTTCTCGTATAAATTAAACCTAAAGGAAAAAAAATCAACCGTTACGTAATGGTTGACACAAATATAACTTATCGGTTTGACACAATAAAAAGATATAGACCGTTAGTAGTTAAAAAATAAAAAACTTTATTTAGTTAAATATATGACCATTATTAGGTAAAAATCAAAAATATTAAATTATAATATATGTTTTATATACTATCCTATGAAAAGAAAAAAAAGAAATTTAATTATATTTATTTAAATTCTCCTAGTTATTAATGTTTAATTTACTTTTGAAAAAAAAAAGGAAATTGGATTTTAATAATACAAGTTTTGTCTTGTTGGTGGATAATAATACGAGTTTCAAAACTTGCTCACAATAATACCAATTAATGAGGTAGGTGCTTATAATGAAATGTCGTTAGTTGATCCCTAACGGTGTTAGTGATTTGCTGAGGTGGCACCTATGTTGCTTACTTGACAGCTGACGTGGCATTGTATGTGTTTTTTAATAAAGTTATAATAATTGAGGGTCTAATTATGTAATTTCAATAAACATTTACAAAGAAAAAAGAAGAAGAGAGAAAGAGAGGGTCGGCGGTACCGACCTCCCCCTCCGATCGACTTTCATCGAGCACCGGCGACCTTCCGGCGACCTCGCTCCCGTCGATCAACGGCGGCCCCGTTCGAACCTAGTGACTCCGGCGAACCCCAGCTCCGACGAGCATTCGTTCTTCTTCTCCAAAAACCGAGGTATCGTTGCCTCTGTTTCCTTCTTCTTCTCCATTGCTCCGCCGGAGATTGCGCCGGTCTACGCACTACCTATGCCTGCGATTCCGTCATAGGCGGTGGCTTCACCGTCATCTTCATCTCAGCCCTAAAAGATAATCTGTGTAAGGGATTACTGCCAAGTGTCTATATTTATAGGTTGCCACATGTAGTCTCTCATCGAGCGTAAATGTTAACCCTACATTCATTGTCATCGTCGTCGCCTACCTTCTACGTTGTTGTCTTCGCTCTGCAACCCTCCATCGTCCATGTTCCTCGGCGGTCACAATTTCACACGTAATTAGAAAATTTATCGATGTCTTCAATTGATGCTCATTCAATCGATGGGAAATCAAATCGACATGACACTCCAATTTCACCATAACTAAGGGTTAGATGCTAAGGGCGGGGGAAGAGCTTCAACTAACAACGTAGCCCTTTGGAAGAGCAATGCCACATCAGCCTAAGGGCTAGCTCAAGGGCTACGTTATGTGTATATAGTCTAATAAAAGATAATATGTGTGAGGGATTACCGCCAAGTGTCTATATTTATAGGTTGCCACATGTAGCCTCTCATCGAGCGTAAATGTTAACCTTCATTCATTGTCATCGTCGTTGCCTACCTTCTACGTTGTTGTCTTCTCTCTGCAACCCTCCATCATCCATGTTCCTCGACGGTCACAATTTCACACGTAATTAGAAAATTTATCGATGTCTTCAATTGATGCTCATTCAATCGATGGGAAATCAAATCGACATGACACTCCAATTTCATAATCGCAGCAAATCCACCTTCATATCTATCCTTCAGTTTTCTATCTGAGGTGTATTCTACATATCGAGTTCTCACCACCAATTCCACTCTTTCCCTCCCTCATTCTTCCCCTAATCGATCTCATTGTTTCATCGATTACATATAGATGTTCTTCAAGTGTTACCTACTTCAATGTCGCATCCATCGATTTCTTCAATGTTGGCAATGAAGAGGCGAGCATTTTAGTTTTACATCCTATATCAGATGAAATCGGCTTCAGTGACTGTGATTTCCTTCAATCGAATTGACTTTCCTAATTTCTTCAATCGCCCCATTTGGCTACTCATATTGAATGTATGTAGAGACAAGAAAGGGGAAAGTTTTCTTATTACCTTGAAAATGAACTGTACAAACAATATATACAGAAAATACATAACTAATCTGAACTAACATCTTAACAAATTATTAACATACTAATCAAGTCATGTGCTAAGTACATGATATAGATAACCCCCCCCCCCCCCCTCCCCCTCAAGTTGGTGATTGTAAACCCGCCAACTTGGACAAAAGATCTTTATGTTGTTGCTTTGGAAGGCTCTTGGTAAGTATGTCAGCTAACTGTTCTCGAGAAGTGGTATGAACTAAAGTAATCAAACCCAATTGCAGCTTGTCCCGATCAAAATGACAATCGAGTTTTATGTGTTTGGTACGTTCGTGGAAGACGGGATTTTTTGCAATATGATAGCAGCTTGACTATTACATTTGACGAGTAATAGGAGTAATATTAGGAACTTGAAATTCATGTAATAATCTGGACAACCAAGTTAGTTCAACTGTAATAGTAACAGGAGCAATATTGGGAACTTGAATCACAATATGCAGACGGTGTCATGTCACGAGTATTGTTGAAAAAAAAGCCTTGATCAAAAGAGCCATGTACGTATGTAGCACCCCAAGATTTCATATATATATATATATATATATATATATATATATATATAGCAAATACGTGTTTATATTATCAATACGTGAGTATAATTGGTAAATATGGTAAGACTATACATTGGATAGGTTATATGTGTTAGAAATATGCGTTTGATAGCCAATGTGATAAAATGTGCATAAACGGATGTCTTAAACATTAAAGAAAGTAAAATATTTGATGAATACGTGTTTATATTAATAACATAATGATACATGTGTGAATTGATGGATATATACGTGTAGATACGTGTCTTAATAGCTAACGAAAAAGTAAAAGGGCTAAAAGTGTAATTTATATAAAGATATAAACGTATGTGAGTATTATATGTATTTATATTTACTATAAGTATCCTAAGGATTAGAAATTAGTAAAGATATATCCTAACATGATTCGTAACATAAAATGATAAGTATTGTAAAGTTTGAGGGGCTAAAACGTAACCTAGCAATAAATAAAGAAAATATATATAAATGTATATATATATATATATATGTATATATTATCGTACGAATCCCGGGCCTTAGAAACCTTAGAAATTATTAGAATTATGTCCCATAATGTTTTGGTACATAAAATGATAAAAGAATAGAAGTTCAGGGGGCTAGAATGCATTAAACCAAAGTAGAAGTGTGACACCCGAGAATTTCAAGGTTAACTTCCGTTAGACAAATCCGTTAGTTACGATTATAAGTGTTAACTTAGTAACTAATGCTTAACTAGGCCGAATACGTCCACGACCTTTGGTTGATCAACCGAACCCGTCCATATGTGTTATGTGTTCATCATTGATTGTCTTTATGTGCAATGTGATTTAAATACATGACTTATTATTGTGAATAGCATGATTAATTGTAAATACTTGATTATGTGAAAATTGACCTGTTTTGGTAGCCAGCGAAACTAACGGGCGAAACTATAGTGTCGCCCGGTAGCCAGCTAAGCTACCCGTTAACTCGTGACCAGAGCTAGTTTCGCCTGGCCAGCGAAACTGCCAGCGAAACTAGCCTCTGATATAAATAAACTTAATGAACCCTAGTAGCCTCATTTGCCTCATATCACAACAAACACACACACACACTTCTCTGGAATCTGGTCAGCCGAGAAAACCATCAGGAAACCGAGACCTCAGCCTCAAGACCATCATCTCATCTCATCTATCGATTCTTGAACCAAACGTGAGTCCCAAAAACCTTTATTTATGTGTTTTCTTTGTGTTTTCTTAAAAAGTATGCTCAAATCTTCATGTAACTGCTTGATCTGTTTTGTCTTGTTGGTGGATAATAATACGAGTTTCAAAACTTGCTCACAATAATACCAATTAATGAGGTAGGTGCTTATAATGAAATGTCGTTAGTTGATCCCTAACGGTGTTAGTGATTTGCTGAGGTGGCACCTATGTTGCTTACTTGACAGCTGACGTGGCATTGTATGTGTTTTTTAATAAAGTTATAATAATTGAGGGTCTAATTATGTAATTTCAATAAACATTTACAAAGAAAAAAGAAGAAGAGAGAAGAGAGGGTCGGCGGGTACCGACCTCCCCCTCCGATCGACTTTCATCGAGCACCGGCGACCTTCCGGCGACCTCGCTCCCGTCGATCAACGGCGGCCCCGTTCGAACCTAGTGACTCCGGCGAACCCCAGCTCCGACGAGCATTCGTTCTTCTTCTCCAAAAACCGAGGTATCGTTGCCTCTGTTTCCTTCTTCTTCTTCCATTGCTCCGCCGGAGATTGCGCCGGTCTACGCACTACCTATGCCTGCGATTCCGTCATAGGCGGTGGCTTCACCGTCATCTTCATCTCAGCCCTAAAAGATAATCTGTGTAAGGGATTACTGCCAAGTGTCTATATTTATAGGTTGCCACATGTAGTCTCTCATCGAGCGTAAATGTTAACCCTACATTCATTGTCATCGTCGTCGCCTACCTTCTACGTTGTTGTCTTCGCTCTGCAACCCTCCATCGTCCATGTTCCTCGGCGGTCACAATTTCACACGTAATTAGAAAATTTATCGATGTCTTCGATTGATGCTCATTCAATCGATGGGAAATCAAATCGACATGACACTCCAATTTCACCATAACTAAGGGTTAGATGCTAAGGGCGGGGGAAGAGCTTCAACTAACAACGTAGCCCTTTGGAAGAGCAATGCCACATCAGCCTAAGGGCTAGCTCAAGGGCTACGTTATGTGTATATAGTCTAATAAAAGATAATATGTGTGAGGGATTACCGCCAAGTGTCTATATTTATAGGTTGCCACATGTAGCCTCTCATCGAGCGTAAATGTTAACCTTCATTCATTGTCATCGTCGTTGCCTACCTTCTACGTTGTTGTCTTCTCTCTGCAACCCTCCATCATCCATGTTCCTCGACGGTCACAATTTCACACGTAATTAGAAAATTTATCGATGTCTTCAATTGATGCTCATTCAATCGATGGGAAATCAAATCGACATGACACTCCAATTTCATAATCGCAGCAAATCCACCTTCATATCTATCCTTCAGTTTTCTATCTGAGGTGTATTCTACATATCGAGTTCTCACCACCAATTCCACTCTTTCCCTCCCTCATTCTTCCCCTAATCGATCTCATTGTTTCATCGATTACATATAGATGTTCTTCAAGTGTTACCTACTTCAATGTCGCATCCATCGATTTCTTCAATGTTGGCAATGAAGAGGCGAGCATTTTAGTTTTACATCCTATATCAGATGAAATCGGCTTCAGTGACTGTGATTTCCTTCAATCGAATTGACTTTCCTAATTTCTTCAATCGCCCCATTTGGCTACTCATATTGAATGTATGTAGAGACAAGAAAGGGGAAAGTTTTCTTATTACCTTGAAAATGAACTGTACAAACAATATATACAGAAAATACATAACTAATCTGAACTAACATCTTAACAAATTATTAACATACTAATCAAGTCATGTGCTAAGTACATGATATAGATAACCCCCCCCCCCCCCCTCCCCCTCAAGTTGGTGATTGTAAACCCGCCAACTTGGACAAAAGATCTTTATGTTGTTGCTTTGGAAGGCTCTTGGTAAGTATGTCAGCTAACTGTTCTCGAGAAGTGGTATGAACTAAAGTAATCAAACCCAATTGCAGCTTGTCCCGATCAAAATGACAATCGAGTTTTATGTGTTTGGTACGTTCGTGGAAGACGGGATTTTTTGCAATATGATAGCAGCTTGACTATTACATTTGACGAGTAATAGGAGTAATATTAGGAACTTGAAATTCATGTAATAATCTGGACAACCAAGTTAGTTCAACTGTAATAGTAACAGGAGCAATATTGGGAACTTGAATCACAATATGCAGACGGTGTCATGTCACGAGTATTGTTGAAAAAAAAGCCTTGATCAAAAGAGCCATGTACGTATGTAGCACCCCAAGATTTCATATATATATATATATATATATATATGTATATATATATATAGCAAATACGTGTTTATATTATCAATACGTGAGTATAATTGGTAAATATGGTAAGACTATACATTGGATAGGTTATATGTGTTAGAAATATGCGTTTGATAGCCAATGTGATAAAATGTGCATAAACGGATGTCTTAAACATTAAAGAAAGTAAAATATTTGATGAATACGTGTTTATATTAATAACATAATGATACATGTGTGAATTGATGGATATATACGTGTAGATACGTGTCTTAATAGCTAACGAAAAAGTAAAAGGGCTAAAAGTGTAATTTATATAAAGATATAAACGTATGTGAGTATTATATGTATTTATATTTACTATAAGTATCCTAAGGATTAGAAATTAGTAAAGATATATCCTAACATGATTCGTAACATAAAATGATAAGTATTGTAAAGTTTGAGGGGCTAAAACGTAACCTAGCAATAAATAAAGAAAATATATATAAATGTATATATATATATATATATGTATATATTATCGTACGAATCCCGGGCCTTAGAAACCTTAGAAATTATTAGAATTATGTCCCATAATGTTTTGGTACATAAAATGATAAAAGAATAGAAGTTCAGGGGGCTAGAATGCATTAAACCAAAGTAGAAGTGTGACACCCGAGAATTTCAAGGTTAACTTCCGTTAGACAAATC
>JBCNJP010011178.1:0-17870 GCA_039602395.1 Deinandra increscens subsp. villosa
ATTTTTTTTGAACAACAATTTATTAGCACCAAAAAAACAGAACCAGCCAGGAGCTGGACGAAACAAAGAGATACGTGTAAAAATATAATAATTCTGTATGGTTAATTCAAACATTTAGATGTTAGAACTTTGTTTTTTACTGAATTTACATTGTGCTCTATTTGTTTGTAACATGTATGCTGCTGGATTTGGACTGGGACTGAGAGAATTAAAGGTTTAATGATGCTGGGCTTGGGAGGCGCTGTTTAGAAGTGGGCTGAGCTGAAGATTGGGCCGAAGTCAAGACCCAGGAATGTCCGGTTGGCTTTGGAGTATTTAACATCATTTTTCACTAGGGTTAGGGCATCGAGTCATTCTTTCTGCTTATCTTATCCTCTCTAACTTTCTCTGCTAGGGTTTGATATTGCGTCGTTATTGATTCGATCAGTTGGTTCGTAGAGTACAGATCATCACATCGGTGATCTGGTTGTAGTTTTGATCATCTTCTTCTGATTGTATGTTCAGATAGATTGTTGAGTTTTTTTCTTTCTTGGTATTGATTGTTCAGATCTATTCTTTCTTGATTAGTGAATGATATCCATGTTTAGTTTCTTTAAACTTTACATGGTATCAGAGCTTCGTTGATCTGATTCCATTACCCGATCGCTCTCGTTGTTTGATATTTTCTCGAGATTTCGTTGGTTTGTTTCTATCAAACCCTAATTCGTTATTCAAGAGGTTCGTTGCTGTATTCGGTTTGTTTCGGTCGAGATCTGTTGATCCTGGTGTTTCCGCTGTCGTCTCTGGTAACCGGTAAATCTAGGGTTTCGAGTTTTCGAAACTTAATCGCCGGGCTTCAGACTCTGTTCCTGGGTGTTGTACCTGGTGTCAAAGTTCAAGACCCTAACCCTAAGTGAAGGTTGGGGAAGCTGGGAGGCGCAGATCAGTTGTTGCTGTTTTTCCTCTCGGTCTTCTGCCTGAGTTGTTCTGACCCTAAGTGAAGGTCGGTCAGCTCAGGCACACTGGGTGAGATCTGTTCCTCTTTCTAAGTTTTTTTGCTTACTGGTGTCCTTTACTTGTCTGTTGTTCGTGATCTGGTTCATGATTGACTGTTCTTTGTGTGTTGATCTGTGTTGTTTGTGATCTGGTTCTTGCTGTGACTGTTCTCTGTGTATTGATCTGTGTTTTGCATACTGTTGTTGTGAAGATCATCAGAGATGCCTCCAGTAGACGGGGATGTCTCAACCTCTGCTACTCTTGTTAGCAAGATTGAGGCTAGCGACCCTCTTTATCTTACATGCTAGTGATTCTAGTACCCTTACACTGATTAGCTTCAAACTAAAGGGAATCGAAAATTATACTGTTTGGGCAAGTGCACTTGAATTGGCTTTAAGAGTTAAAAATAAAATTGGTTTTCTTGATGGAACTTGTATTAAACCAACTGAGGATATTGTGCTGGCTAATCAGTGGGAGAGGTGCAATTCTGTTGTATCTGTCCTGGATCCTTAATTCAGTTTGTGAAGAATTGTATGTGGGACAAGTGTATTCCAAGCTTGCCTCAGTTGTTTGGTCTGATTTAAAAGAGACCTATGATAAAGTAGATGGGTCTATTATCTTTAACTTGTATCAGAAAATCAACTCTGCTACTCAGAGTGGGTCTTCTGTTTCTGATTACTACAATAGACTGAACACCATGTGGAAACAGTTTGACAATATGGTTCAAGCTACCTTCCTGTTCTTGCAATGCTTCTAAGAAATACAATGAGTTTAGTGATTCAATTAAGCTGATGCAGTTTCTTATGGGTTTAGATGAGGTGTTCTTGCCTGTTAGAACTAACCTGTTAACCCGTGATCCTCTTCCCACTCTTAAAACTGCTTTTTTAACCATTTCAAGGGATGAGTCTCATAGGGCTAGGCAGTAGTGGTTCTAAAGGGCAGACTGTTGGGTTTGTATCTAAAACTAATGCATTAAATGAGAATACCAGGAGACCTAATCGAGGACCAAACACCAATATTAAATGTACTCATTGTAATAAGATTGGTCATCTTGTTGACAAATGTTTTGAGTTGATAGGGTATCCCCCTGGTTATAAACAAAGAAACAGTCGATGGAATAGCTCAAGGGTCTAGGCAGAATACATCTAACAATACTCAAAGCTGAAATAGGATTCTAATTCTGGTCCATCGCAGCTGTTGGTGGTTTAAGTTCAGATCAAATATCTAGACTCTCTAAAGTTGTTGGATGAAAAGTCTTCTAACAATCTTCTCAAAGTAATAATGTTGGAGGTAGAATTAAATTTATTGTGATAATAATTGCACATGTTTAACAGTTGTGTGTATTCTTTTGCCTCTGGCATCGATAGAACAGGTTGGGTGGTTGACTCTGGTGCAAACCAACACATGATTGTGTCTGATAAAAACCTTTTAAATTCGGTAAATGTAAATGAGTTTGGGCATAAAAATTAAACACCCCAATGGGACCTTTGCAACTGTTACCAAAATTGGCAACCTAAGGCTTACTGAGAACGTTGCATTGCAGGATGTGTTTGTTGTGCCAGACTACTTTGTCAATCTCATATCTGTTCATAAGCTGGCCAGAGGATAATAAACTTAAATCTGTTTTTGATGAACATATGTGTTATCTTCAGGATTTGTATTCCAACCAGACTAATAGTGACTGGTAGGCAGGTGGATGGTTTATATTTGTATGGATACTGTTGCTGTGTAAGTGTCGAAGGTGTGTTTTAATTCTGGAAATTTAGTCTGATTTATGGCATGCTAGGCTAGGACATCCAGCAGATCCGGTGTCTAAAAATCTTACATACCCAGTTGAATATTAAAGATTTTGAGTCCACTTCTATGTGTGAAGTTTGTCATAAGTCAAAACAGCATCGTACAACCTTTTCCTCTTAAGTGCACATAAGTCTGTCATTTGTTGGTGATCTCGTCCATTTAGATGTATGGGGACCATACAAGGTTACCAGTTCTGAAGGGTATCAAGTATTTTTTAACTATTGTTGATGACTTATAGTAGGGCTGTGTGGGTATACTTGTTGACTAGTAAGAGGTGAGGTTGGGTCTGTGTATAGAAAGTTTTTATAGTCTCGTTTTGACACAGTTTGGCAAAAAAGTTAAGAGTTTTTCGAAGTGATAATGGTACGTGAGTTTGCAAACTCTAAATTTACAAGGTTTTTTTACATAAAAATGGTATTATACATCAGACTTCTTGTGTGCATACTCCTCAACAAAATGGTATTGTTGAGAGAAAGCATCGCCATCTGCTGAATGTTGCTAGAACCCTTCTTTTTCAATCTGGTCTTCCTTTAAAGCATTTGGCCTGAATGTATTTTAACTGCTTCATACTTGATAAACAGGCTCCCGTCCTCTGTTCTATAGTGGCAAGTCTCCTTTTGAAATCATGTTTAATATGTCCCCTTCCCTTAACCACTTGAGAGTATTTGGCTGTCTTATGTTTTGCTACTATTTTAAATAATCATGATAAGTTTAGCAGTCAAGCAGATAAATGTGTTTTTGTTGGTTACTCAAATGTTAAAAAGGGCTATAAGCTTGTGGAGCTTAGATAGGAAAATAAATGTTTTACTCAAGAGATGTTAAGTTTTATGAAACTATGTTTCCTTTTAAAACTTCGCTTACAATCTGAGGTTGTAAAATGATAATACTCTGCATGACTGGCTGCATTTTTTTGATTCTGAGTTCTGTTTCTGGTTAGTCCAAAATACCTCAGGTGGAAATCCCGATGATGAAGGGGAGGGTCCTAGTGACTACAAGTCCATCTGGTCAGTGACTCCAAGTGATACACAGCTCAGTGATACTGTTGCTAGTGATGGCACTTTGGAACATGTCCTAGTATTGAGACTGAGAATGATGATTCATTCCTCCTCTGAGGGTCCTGTAATACCTCGCAGACACTCTACTAGAACTGTTAAGCCTCCTTCAAATCTCAAGGATTTTGTGGTGGGGGGGAGTGTTTACGGTCTAGAGAAGGTTGTGAGTTATTCCAGGTTGTCCAAAGATCAATTTTTGTTTTACTTCTGCCTTAAATAAAGGTGTAGAACCTAAGGTTTTATCATGAAGCAAAACATGATGAAAAGTGGATTGCTTGCTATGAATGAGGAAATGGAGGCTCTCAATCAGAAATAACACTTGGACCTTAGTTGATTTACCAAAAGGTAGGAAACCTATTGGGTGTAAATGGGTGTATAAGATAAAATATAAGTCAAGTGGTGAGGTTGATAGATATAAGGCTAGACTAGTGGCAAAAGGGTATAGTCAAAGAGAAGGTATAGATTTTAAAGAAACTTTTTCTCCTGTTGTAAAATTTGTTACTATTAGATGTGTTTTAAATCTTGCTGTTATTAATGATTGGCCTCTTTGGCAACTTAGATATAAATAATGCTTTTCTTGTATGGAAATTTGAATGAAGAAGTTTACATGATGTTACCTGAAGGATACTTTAATAAGTCTGAAACAAAGGTGTGTAAATTAAACAAGTCTCTATATGGCTTGAAACAAGCTCCTAGGATGTGGAATGAGAAGTTAGTTAATGCTTTAACTGATTTTGGTTTTAGTCAAAGTAAAAGTGACTATTCTCTGTTTTGTAAAAAAGGATAAGAGTAGGTATAACTGTGTTTGCTTGTATATGTGGATGATATTATCATCACAGGAAACAGCCCTGAGAATGTAAATAAAGTCAAAACTTAGATTTGAAGTCAAAGTTTAGAATTAAAGATTTGGGAGAGCTTAAAGTATTTTCTGGGTTTTGAAGTAATCAGAACTGACCAAGGGTTATGTTTGTCTCAGAGGAAAGTATTGCCTTGAGCTTTTGTCTGAGTTTGGGCTAACTGGTTCCAAACCAGTTAGTATACCTATTGAACAAAGTTCTATAGTCAATAGTGTGTGTAAACAACGATAAAACCAAATTAGTTGATATTACAAAATTCCAAAAATTAATTGGGAAACTCATTTATTTATCTCACACTCGACCTGATATCTCATACTCAGTTCAGTTTCTCAGTCAGTTTATGCATTCTCCCACATGCATCACATCTTAACTATTGCTCTTAGACTGTTGAAGATATCTTAAGTCAGCTCCTGGAAGAGGTAATTCTTTTCAGTAAAGATAACAATCTTAAACTTGTCTGTGTTTTCAGATTCAGATTGGGGAAAATGTTTAGTTACTAGAAAATCGGTTACTGGTTTTTGCATTTTTGTTGGAAACTCGTTGTTATCGTGGAAGTCAAAAAAACAGAGCACTAGTTGCTCGTTCCTCAGCTGAAAAGCCGAATATAGGGCCATGAATTCTGCTGTATGTGAGTTAATGTGGATAAAGAATATATTTCTCGAATTAGGTGTGAAAATCTCTTTGCCTGTAACTGTGTTTTGTGATAATCGTGCAGCTGTGATCTATAACAGCTAATCCTGTGTTTCATGATCGTACCAAGCATTTCGAAATAGATTTGTTCTTTTTGAAAGAGAAAGTTCTTATCAGGTCTTGATCAAAGTGTGAAAAGGCGTTAAATCCAGTGAGCAAGTGGCTGATATTTTCACTAAGGGGTTGCTGGTGTCTCAGCATGAGTTTTGTTGTAAAAAGCTGAACATGTTTGATGTGTTTAAATGTTTGAATTAAGGGGGGATGTAAAAATATAATAATTCTGTATGGTTAATTCAAACATTTAGATGTTAGAACTTTGTTTTTTACTGAATTTACATTGTGCTCTATTTGTTTGTAACATGTATGCTGCTGGATTTGGACTGGGACTGAGAGAATTAAAGGTTTAATGATGCTGGGCTTGGGAGGCGCTGTTTAGAAGTGGGCTGAGCTGAAGATTGGGCCGAAGTCAAGACCCAGGAATGTCCGGTTGGCTTTGGAGTATTTAACATCATTTTTCACTAGGGTTAGGGCATCGAGTCATTCTTTCTGCTTATCTTATCCTCTCTAACTTTCTCTGCTAGGGTTTGATATTGCGTCGTTATTGATTCGATCAGTTGGTTCGTAGAGTACAGATCATCACATCGGTGATCTGGTTGTAGTTTTGATCATCTTCTTCTGATTGTATGTTCAGATAGATTGTTGAGTTTTTTTCTTTCTTGGTATTGATTGTTCAGATCTATTCTTTCTTGATTAGTGAATGATATCCATGTTTAGTTTCTTTAAACTTTACAATACGCCCCAGGCCAAAAAAAGGCAAAAAAACTAACCCATAGGGGAAAAAACAGAAAAACTAACCCAACCTGGCCCCTTCTTCTACAACGACATTGGACCTACTATTAATCCATAACGAACAATAACTTTTGATCTCCTTAACAATACTCGACACAGAGTAATTTTGATGGTTGAAAATGGCCTCATTCCTCATCTTCCAGAGCACCCAACACGTGATGAAAATCACAGCTTGCACCACTAATCTTTTCCTTCGCTCCACCCTTGACGAGCAATGGAGCTTCAGAAGATCCGTCACCGAGAAAGCGTAAACCTGAGGAATCCCGCACCAGTCGGAAATGATGCTCCAGATTATGGCCGCCACCTCACAAGCTATAAGAAGATGATCCACCGACTCTTCCTCTTTCCTGCAAAGAGGACATAGGCCCGAACCTCGATACACATTTCTTTTTGCCAAATTATCATACGTTGCTATTCTCCCCATTTGAGCTCTCCACACAAAAATATTAACTTTAATCGGCACCATCCTATTCCAATCCAAAACGAAACTCGGCGCTTGGATCTGGTTGTGAATCGACGATTTCAACGAGGATACCATCGTAGTCCCATTCTGCCCATCACCCACGGTCGTAATGTCCACGTTATAGTTGATGAAAGCCCCTTTTGCTTTGACTAAATTGCGCCAAACCCCAGGAAACAGAGTCCTCGACGGGGCTGCTGATGAAATGCCATGATAACCATGAAGCCCCATAATAACCTTTCGCCATAAATTCTCCGGTTCCGCTTGGAATCGCCACCACCACTTAGCGAGGAGACACAAGTTTATAATTCCCAGGGGTTCAAGACCCAGACCGCCGACATCCTTCGGAGTCGTAATTCTATCCCAGCCGACCCAGTTTATTTTTACATTATCTTTAGAACCACCCCAGAAGAACGACCGCCTTAAACTTTCGAGTTTATTTATAACTTTGACAGGAGCTTTGAAGAGGGAAAAATAATACGAGGGGAGGCTTTCCATGACCGATTTCAAGATCGTTAGACGCCCTCCAATAGACAACGTATCCGCCTTCCACCGAGATAACCTTTTTTCAAAAACCTCCACCACCGCATTCCACGAATTAACCCTATTCATGTTCGCGCCGATTAATATACCCAGGTGAATGAAAGGAAGCTCCCCCCTTTGACACTTAAGAATGTTAGCAGCCTCGTTACCTTCTTCCAGACTTGCATTAACACCAAAAAGTTGGCATTTAGCCAAGTTTACTCTTAACCCAGACACCAAATAAAAGCACCGCAACAGTCTTTTGATGTTCAGAACGTTCTCTTCAACCCATTCGCCTATGAGGAGAGCATCATCTGCGAATAAAACATGAGACAAAACCAGATCCGAGTTGGGAACACGAACACCTTTGAAGATACCAGCGCTACCAGCCCTCGCTAACATCAAATGGAAGCATTCCATGACAATGAGGAAAAGGAATGGGGCCAACGGATCTCCTTGCCTCAACCCCCTAGTGCAATTAAATTCTTTAGTCGGGGATCCGTTTACTAATACCGAGGCCCTCGAGGCCTTAAGCAACCCAAGAACCCAAACCCTCCACCTTTCCGGAAAACCCATGTGACGGAGGGCCTCAACCAAAAACCCCCAATTTACGGAGTCGTAAGCCTTCTGGAAATCGATCTTAAACAACAAACCTTTCCTCTTCGATTTTTTGAGCCAAGAGATAATCTCGTTTACCACTAACGGCCCATCCAAAATGTTCCTCCCCGAAATGAAAGCCATTTGATTTTCCGATACAATTTTCCCAATAACTTTCTTCACCCGATTAGCGAGCACTTTGGATATTGTCTTAACGATGCAACCCACCAAACTAATTGGTCTAAACTCCGCAAGCGACTGAGGGTCGGAGGATTTGGGAATAAGATGGATGAACGAGGATCCACAACCATGACTTATACACCCATCCTCGAAAAAACTATTCAACACCGCCAGAAAATCATTCTCAAATAAATGCCAAAACTTCTTGAGGAAGGCAAAGTTGAAACCGTCGGGTCCGGGGGCTTTATTGCTACCACACATCCACACCGCCTCCTTCAGCTCCACCCGAGAAAACGGTTCAACCAACATGGCCGCATCATCCCCCTCTAAACAGTTAATACCACCAAAATCCATCTTGGGTCTGTTCCCCCAAGGCTCATGGAAATGGTCCTTAAAAAACTCCCAGGCATGTGATTTGAGATCCTCAGGCTTGTAGATCCACCCGCCATCCACATACAAGCCGCCGATTCTATTATTTGAAATGTTAAAATTAATCGTACCATGAAAGAATGCTGTATTCTCATCGCCCTCCAGAGCCCAACGGACCCGGGATTTTTGCTTTAGGTCCTCGATCCTTCTTTTGTTGATTGTCATCGCCTTGCTTTTAGCTTCCACCCATAGATCCAATTCAGAATGATTCAAGGGCCTAATTTCAGCCTCCTTCTCCATCTTAGAGCAAACTTCAGTGACCCTCTTCCACTCCTCGTTATCTTCGTCCTTTTTCCTTTGTTGCCACTCTCTGACAGCCCCCTTCACCGCTTTAAGCTTATTGGCTAAGCGTTGCTTCAAATCAAATAAAAAGGGGGGGGGGGGGGGGGGGTGGGTTTATCATGACTATTAAACACCAATATAATTCATTAATGCATACCAATATAATTCATTAATGCATGAGGGGACTAAACATAGGCACATAGCCATCCGCCAACCAACATTTTTATGTGTAACATCGGTGCGCTTAAGATTTTTGTATAAGTTGTAATATACGCATAGAGTTACATAACAAAAATGACGTGATAGTTTCATACGTACCAATAATTATTTAATCATATTTTAAGATTACATTTTTTTTTATAGAATGTAATTTTAAACGTGTATAAACGAGTGAATTATGTGAATTTGAGTTGGTTCAAATAAATATTACTAACCATGCATGGGTTTATAATTCTTGTTGCTATCGGAGCCCCGTACCTCTATGAAATTCAAATCAGATTCTAAATAGCCCCTAATCTCTAGTTTAGGCATTTCTTTTCAGTTTTGGTCTTTAAATTTCACGATTTATTTGATTATTTAATTTATGATTTGATTATTTTCTTAATCTTTTTCATATTATATTGTTGTTATTTACGAGCTATAATGCTAGTCCGTTTATATGTAGTTTTTGATTAATTACTTGTTTTGGACTTGAATTTATTTTTGTGATCCATCATCCAATGGACCCAGCCGGAGTCAGAGAAAAAAATAATATTTAATAATACATTACCAACTAACTCTTAAAAATTCCGACCCGTATAAAAATATTTATTCCGAGTTCGTCATTGTCACTGATGATCATAAACCAAACGAAATAGCTTTGTAACATTTTTTTATAAATAGAATAGATTTAAGAAGCGTCTTGTAATATATATGTTTCAATGGTAAAAAGTTGATCTTTTTAAGTTCCTAAATACTAATTCAAAGATTTATGAATACCTTATAATTTGTCAAATTCAAATTGAGATCTTGCAGCCGGTGTTTGATGACGGTTCTGAGTTCTGACCACATTCACGACATGTTTTTGAAAAAATTATATGGTCATGCAGTGGCGGCAATAAACAACAAATGAGGAAGATTATAGTATATATCCATATATATGTTACATATGACAACCAAATAAAAGAATGAAAGATTTAAGAGACAATGGATGAAGCCACGTCTCCAGAGTTATCACTTATGACTAGAAGTTCATAGTTTCCCCACCAAACCTTCTGACCCCACATGCATATATGACCATACATATCAGTAACATGTTTCATCACAAATTAATTATGTCAACATGTACCATTTTCATATTCTTCGTCCTTTTTGTTATCTTCTTCGCTAAATAGTATTTGCAGAGCCATCACGAGCGAGAACATGTCACATTATCAAAAAAATGTGGGGTATATGGTACGAGGATGGGGAATCTAATATAGAAGAAAAATAGATATAATTGTTTATTTTTTTGTTAAATTATTAGGAGGACGATAGAGATAGAAATGACGATCCTGTTATGAATGCTCTAAAGGTGGGGGAGTGCAATCCAAACTCCTATTATTATTTCCCACATATTCATGACTCTCTCTCTCTCATAACATTATCCTCCAACTCCTATGAATAGATGGGGTGATGTTCTCTAACTCCATTCGTTTCTAGATGTGTTATGAAAAATTGAAAACTTGTACGTCAATTATAAAATAATTTGGTGAAATCAATTAGGTTTCCCCAGGTACAAGATCAAGGGGACGGTGTTCCCACATGGAGAGTTAATGCAACATCATCTTTCTGCTTAGCTCTCCGAGTACACTATGTTATGAAATTAATTATGTCGTTATTCTAGGGACGTACTTTCTACTTTTGATGGTTAAATTCCATCTTAAAGCTATTGATAGAATTTAAATACAACTAATTTTATGATGACAAAAGAGCATGTACCATTATTTCAAAGATGTAAGGCTAGAACTCTTTGGTTCAACCTTAGGTATAGGGTTTGTTTGTAAATATGTTTGTAGGGTTTTTAATTGTGTTGAGCATTTTGTGTTTGTGTTTTATATTGTGTTTTGGATTTTAATCATTATACGCAATTATTTTAAATTGCAAAGAGTGTCAAAGTCACATTTTTCATAACCCTTCTCTAACTTATAAATAAATACCTTTTATAATATTTCCAGTTTTACCTTTCTCTAACTTATAAATAAATACCTTTATTTACATTTATGACATATACTTTTATGTCATTTAATATTTTCAGCTAGTTTTTACCAAATGTTATTTTTTATAAGCTAGCTTATAGTTTATCAGCTAGCTTATCAGCTACCAGCTAGCTTATCAGCTAGCAGCTAGCTTATCAGCTAGCAGCTAGCTTATCAGCTAGCAGCTAGCTTATCAACTAGTGCACCAAACACAACCTTAATTTTCAAAATGTAGCTTATAAGCTAGCTTATTGACGTTACTAAACGAGGCTTTTAAAAAACTAGTTTTTTTTTAAATAAGGCACTGCTAGCTTATAAGCTAGCTTATGGCGCGCCAAACACAGCCTTAGTTTTACTCAACCCAATCAAAAGCGAATTTTACGTTTCTTGCAATTAGTTAAATAATCAATTGTTACACACGTCATTCATACTCTTTGTTGTTCAACATCGTACTTAACCTATCTAATATGATATCTAGGAAAGCATTTTCAACTATACTTTTATGGTACTTTGACGCCGATCATCTACCAAATGGGTTGGTTAAAAGCCAAACCGGTTAACCTATGTAACAGGTCAAAAATGAAGTTATATATAAATGATGGATCCATTGAAAACTTCTTAAGTTGTGAAGAACATGAAAACCCTGTTTTACATATGAAAAAAGAGAGAAAAATTTAAATTTTATATTTATTTTTAATATTGATTATACTTTCAATTTATTACTTTTGGTAATAAAAAAAACGCCAAGTAGAGTTAAAAAACAGATTTTTTAAACCTTTTTTCGTAGGTAAAATTTTGAAATTTTTACATATGTAATTTTCCGAGAACGGATATTTTTTATTTTATCCGAATTTAAAAAAAACTAACTGTTCTTTCTTAACCATTTTTCAGATCCTGTGCCGGAAATACATTTAGAACAATCTCATATTTTTTATATATTCTTTTTCCAAAAATATATGGGTTTTCAGAATTTTCACAACTCAAATAGAATAAGAGGAAATTAAGAGGTGTGATGGTATTTTTGGTATACAATTTATTTGTTGACTTTTTTAAGTTTCTCAACTTTTTTAAATATTCATAACTTTTTTATACGATATTATTTTTTATATAAAAATTACACCATAAAATCAATCATTTTTCTCTTTAATTTGAGTATAATATTGATATATAAAAACTAATTATTTTATTCTTTTAAAAAATTATACTAGTTTGTAATAATTATATTGATTTTTAAAAAAGTGTACTCGATTTAAAAAAATAATAATACTGGTCAGTAAGTTATGATACGCAAGTTCCTCTTAGAGGAATTTCACGGGTGAGTTTAGTCACTCCATGACAAAGCCATACAAGTATAACCTCATACCATTAGTGATGATTTTCAGCGATGGTTTTTCGGTGCAAACATCGTAGTTTTCTATTAGTTTTTATTTTATTCCTTATATATTAATCCATTTATAGAAAATGACGTTTAGCAAATAATCTATACAAACATTAAAAAATAATTATTTATCAGTGTTTTTTTTTTGGAAAGTGACTTTTAAAAACAACAGCCAAGACCGCCCACAAAGAAAGGACCCCCGGGCAACAAACGGAATTACACCATGTCTAACGGATATTTACACCAAACACTCCAATCAAGACAATGCAACTTAGATCTATGTTTAAACCAAAAATACGAAGACGTCTTTATACTCTCCACCACTTCAATCGCCCGTCGCCGCTTGTTTTTGAAAATAACATTGTTACGCTCAGTCCAAATGGCCCACATAGTAGAGAAGACAATGCCACGGAGGATGTATTTAGCATCTTTAGAGAGATGTTGGGATCTTGTTATCTCCATTAAGTCGGCAACATCAAAGATAACTACCGGATTCAAACGACACCAAGCTTCCACCCGGTACCAAACTTCAGTGGAGAAACAGCAACCAGTGAATAAATGTATATTCGTTTCAGCATCCATATTACACAGCTCGCAAACGTAGTTTTGCAGAATAACTCCCCGTTTATTCAATTCAATTTTAGTCGGCAACCGATTAATAAGGGCTCTCCAAACCATAAGCCTAACTTTCAAGGGGACCCAAACCTTCCATCTCATCTTGTTTTGATTGCTGTTGCATGAGTTAGCAGCAAGCATCTGCTTAGCGCTTGAGACAGAGAATTCCCCAGACGAACATGGTTTCCATCTCCACTTATCCTTACCACCTTTCCAATCGTAATTGTAAATGTCCTCCAATAAGTTGAACAGCTCCGAAACCTCTGCATCTGAAGAGGGACTCGAACGCCACTGCCACTGCAAATTTTTTATGCCATCCACAATTTTAAGCCTTTCCGATATCGTCACCCACTTCTGTTTCTCAAGTCTGTATAAATGCGGATAGTGAGATCGCAGAGGGTCTTCAGTAAGCCAAGAATCCACCCAAAATCTGATCGAAGAACCATCACCCACAGTGCCTTCAAAAAGACTGTCAAGAGTCCTCCCGTTCCCAATCGATTTACCACAGATTTTAGTAATTTGTTTCCAACACCCACTTGCAGCAGTGGTACAAGGAAGAAAAGAACAAGATCTACCAAGGCCATGACAACCAATAATCACTTTCTTCCATAAACAATCCCCACCCGATTTAAAGCGCCACGCCCATTTGAGAAGAAGCGCATCGTTAACATCCTCCAATTTGGATAAGCCAAGGCCACCCATCTTCTTAGATGTTGTAATGACATCCCAAGCCACCCAATTTATCTTTTTATCCGCACTACAACCCGACCAAAGAAAACGCCTCATAATCGCCTCGATACTCTCTACGACCGCCTTGGGGGCTTTATAGAGGGATAGGTAATAGATGGGTAAGTTCTCCAAAACGGACTTAATGAGAATCAAACGACCTCCCATGGAAAGGTGTTTAGCTTGCCAACCGGCTAAACGACTCTTAATGACATCCATCACCAAACTCCAATTATTAATTCTAGTCATTTTAGCTCCAACTTTAATGCCCAGATACACAAAAGGAAAGACCCCTATTTTACAGCCTAAAACATCGAGCATACTATCCACTTCTCCCTCTTCCGTACCAATCCCGAATAGGTTAGACTTATGAATATTGATACGGAGGCCCGAGCATAGATAGAAAATTCTAAGGATACGAGCCGTATTTTGGAGATTCTCTTTAGACCATTCACCAATAATTAAGGCATCGTCCGCGAAGAAAAGATGGTTAAAATCCACATTGTTATCCGAGAAACTAATCCCCTTAAGAATACCCATACAACTTGCCTTTTTCAACAACCACGAGAGGCACTCCATAACAATAAGGAATAGAAAAGGGGAAAGCGGGTCACCTTGACGAAGACCTTTTTCACTTTTGAATTGGAAGGTCGGGGAGCCATTAACGAGAACCGAAGCAAAAGCCGACTCAAGGATTCCTTTTATCCATTTACACCACAAAACAGGAAACCCCATCTGCGATAGCAGAGACAACAAAAAACGCCAATTAACATTGTCGTAAGCCTTTTCGAAATCAATCTTTAGGATAAACGCCTTTTTCTTCTTTCTTTTTAGCCACTCTAAAACTTCATTGATCACCAACGGACCATCCAAGATGAAGCGGTCAGACAGGAAAGCAGATTGATTCACCGAGATTAACTTACCCATCACCTTCTTGAGACGATTAGCAAGGACTTTAGAGATAACCTTACTAATCACCCCAATCAATGTAATGGGCCTGTAGTCTTTGAGACCAACAGGCGATTTAACCTTAGGAATCAAAGTAATGAACGCCGACCCACATCCCATGTTTATAGAACCTGTGGCATGGAAATAAGATAAAATACGGTGGAAATCCCCTGCAAAAACATCCCAAAAATGTTTAAAAAAACTGAAGTTGAACCCATCAGGCCCAGGGGCCTTATTGGATCCACAACCGAAGACTGCTTCTTTAATTTCCTGCATGGAAAAATTGGCAGTTAAAGCATCCCCATCTTTCTCATTTAAACAATGCATACCGTCACCAGTCAAAATAGGCCGAACCGGTACATTCTCTTTAAAACGTATCCGAAAGAAATTTAACACCTCCCTCTTCACTAAAGTCGGCTTGGAAATCCATTCTCCTCTAATCTCTAACCCAGGTATCGAATTTCTAGCTTTACGGCCATTCACAACACTATGGAAAAAACTGGTGTTCTCGTCTCCCAGGGCAGCCCACTTCACACGAGACTTTTGTCTCATGTCACGGGTTCTAAAATACTCAATCTCTTGAATACTTTTTATACATTCAGACCACACCCATAATTCTGCCTCATCCAAATCTCTCTCTTCCATAAGTCTTTCCATGTCTTCCTTTTCTTTAAACAATCGACTTTCCTCATCTTTTTCTTTGAATCTGCACTTCGTAACCCACCCTTTTAACTTGACCCGAAGTTTTTCTAACTTTTTAATAAGATTAACATCTGGCGGCTCCACCTCAGACCACTCAAGCAAGACCGACTTTATCAGCTCTTCACAACCTGGTCTATCCAACCAAGAGTCAAACCACCTAAATGGTTTTGGCCCAAAGTTGGTGTCAATCAAGGATAAAACTAAGGGCGCGTGATCAGAGTGTTCTCTTCTGAGCGCTCTCACACAAGCGCTCGGCCATCTATTGAAAATACCATCACAAACAAAAATCCTGTCAATTCTGCTCATCTTGCAAACTCCCTGTCTATTGACCAAATAAGTAAACTTCATGCCTTTTAAATTATATTCACGCAGACCTGTGTCGTCCAGAAAATCATTAAAATCTCTAGCACATACGGTGTCAAAACAGGAATTTTTTCTTTCGTTCGTATCTCTAACCGCGTTAAAATCCCCAAGAACAATCCACCAACCTTGGCCAGTCCGTAACACTTGAGCAATTTTATCCCACAGATCCCTTTTACCCCCATTGGATTGAGGAGCATAAACATTCACAATATTAAGACGAGTTAAACCATCTTTAATTAAGCCAGAAACAAATAAGAAGTTATCATCCTTGAGCACTCTATCTTTCGTAAAACATTTAGGGTCCCATAGACTTAATAAACCCCCTGAATTCCCAACAGAATCAACTTTCTCAAACTCACAACCATTTCCACCCCAAATTCTGGACACGACCTCGTAGTCTATGTTGTCAGACATGGTCTCTTGAATCCCAATAAAAGAAACACCCATATCCGATTTTAAACTTCTAATCCAGTTAGCTTTACTGTCACCACCCAAACCCCTAACATTAATGGACAAGCAATTCATTTAATACCTGTTTGTAACCCTTCTTCGACAATCGATTCCAAAATAAGCTTATCTTGATCCTTCAAATTAATCCCGAATTTAGAACCCAAAGACTTGGTAGCCTCAACCTCCTGCGCTTGCAATTGGCCAACATCATCAGGTTCGGTGTCGGAAATATCTGCCCCTTTTGATACACCACCTGAAGGTTTATAAGGATTATTATTCAGATCAATCGACCTAACACCTTCAAAGTCCGAATCTTCTGATGCAGATGAAGGGGTATCGTTGATGCCCAACAGCCCATTGAGCCCAAAAATATCACTCATTTTTTGTTTGGGCTTCTTAACCATCCTCAAACTCTCATTACTACTAACGTAAGTATTGCTGGGCCGGCCCACCTCATGTTTTTTGGCTTTTTTTCTCTTGCTAATTTTTGTACAGCCCTCCTCTACCGATTCTTCATTATTAGCCTGGTCAAAGTCAAATGTAGCAGCTGGCACAAAATCCGAAACATTCTCCTTATTCAAACCTTGTACAATAATGGGTGTTGAATGGCAATCAATGCCCTCATTATGATAGCATTGATTACTTTCCAAATTTTCAATCCTTTCCAAGTTCTCAACTGTATCATCGGCAGCAATCTCCGTTTGCACCTCCGGCAACTCGACAACATCGACAACAACGTTAGGGACCTCTTCAGTAATCAGTTCATCGTTCAGATTAACCGGATCAGTGTTCGGAGCTGGGTTTTCTGTATTCGCCTTAACCGTATAGTACTCAGGGATCCAATCGCCCATCTCTTCGTTAACCCAGACTCTAAATTTACGACCCTTCCATTCCAGGACGACTTCCTCTGATAACCTTCTACCATCTCCCACGAGAATACCCACATAATCATAGGACAAATCTGGATCCAATTCTGATTTAGCGGCATTATGCACCACTTTTCCAAACGAACTACCAACATTATTGATTACTTCATGCGTAAAAAGTTGTAAAGGAATACCTTGCACCTTAACCCAAGCTAACCTCTCACTGCTCAAGGATTGTCCATTCCATAAACAAGCAGCCAAGAAATTGTCAGTGTCGATCTTGGCAGCCTCAAGAACAGTCGCTGCTAACTCGGGATCTTCAAACGAAATCAAGAGATCTAAACCACCCAGATACTGAACCTTACCCAAGTCCGAACCTGGGCAGACCTTGTTCAGGAAGATGAAAATACTCTTTAGTGCCACCACATCCTTCATTCTACCAACAATGGCTTTCCCATGCAACATGGAGAATCCACTTATCTTATCGTCAATCTTAATGGTTTTCCCGGCAATCATATCTCTAAACGATCTGTCACCCTTCTCAAACTTGGTTCCTGTTTGATTCATCCCAAAAGAAATATTGGCCTTTTCCGACTTAAAATCTTCTCTACGGACGTTGATTTCCCCGTCCTCCAAAATAAAACGTGCAACGTTGAACCACAGTTTATTGTCCCCAATACGAATGTTTCTCAGATTTTTAAGCAATTCTGTACGATCCTTAACATCTAACATTGATATAAAGCCAAAACGATTACCTCCTTTATCTTTCTTCCTTGCGATGTAAATATCGTAAATCTGCCCAAACAAACGAACGTGGCTCGCAATATCATTCCCACTACAACCCTCCGGTAGGTTGGTAACAAAAAGCTTCGTTAAACGACGTTGGATGGCCTCCGGGATAGGTTTCCGGCGGTCC
>JBCNJP010011179.1:0-17865 GCA_039602395.1 Deinandra increscens subsp. villosa
CAAATCCATATGAATTTTTGGGCTAAAACAAAACTAATAATATTAAATTTGGGTCCACTTATTTTTTAATTATAGATTAATTGACTATTAATAGCATTCAAAATAAAAACTTTAAAATCCATAACGTTGCAAAATGATCCAATCTTAAACAAATACATTCAAACACATTCTTAACGATTTAATATCAAAGACGCAAGGATCCATAATGTTGCATAACAATAAAAAAAACAAACAATCCTTAAAGATCTAATCTCAAACACTCAAACGACATTCAAACAAAAATTAAAGTTACATAATGATCTAATCACAAATACTCAAATATCCTAATGATTATAAATAAAATTATAATTTGAAACCCTTCAATAATTAAATGGATCGGTTCGGTTTTTTCGGATTTTCTTTTTAGCTAAAACTGATACCGATCCGAAATTTTGGATTTTAGAAAAGTTCAATCCAAAACCGTCGGTTTTATTTGGATTCGGTTTCTTTCGTTTGGTTTTTTCGGTTATTTTGGTTTCGAGTTGGTTTTTTCGGATTCTTGCACACCCCTAACTCATTCCACAACACACTTTACTTTTTTTATTATTAAAAAATGAAAAAAAAAGAAGAGAGAGGTGGGGTTAGGAGAGAAAAAATATGGAGAAGAGATAGGAGATAACACGGTGGGCAGGAACCACATTCTCCAACTTTGATGTGGCACCACACCATCCTCGGTGGTGTGCCTGCAGGCACCGCATTGCACGGTTTAACCATTGGGGATATCCTTAGAATGAAATAGATACTGAACTTGTACAGTACTAAACTAAAAACGTGCAAGAGTATAAACTGAATACCGAAAAGAATTTTTTATTTTAAAAAACACGGGACAAGCCAAGGTCCAAGGCAATAAAACGGACATCTTTTTTTATCTTTTTGTATGTATATATAAAACGGTAAAGACTTTTTGGTTTAAAAAAGCTCTTGTATAGTGACACAAGGCAAAAAAGCAGACATCTTTTCGTATGCATATATAAACTTTTAGTATGTATATATAAACTTTTAGTATATTTCTTATAGATTTATGGGTCGTTTACTTCAAATTTAAACACAAATAAGTTATGTATATGGCTTAATATGTAATTAACCTATATGTACAACCTATAAAGTTAGTTGTACAACATCATGAAGCATAAATGCAGGCCTTGTACGCATCCGTGTTACTTTTTGCCTAAAAAGTGCCTCATCTGCGCTTTATGTACAACCTTGCCTTATTCAGTGTGAAGCTCAAGAACCCTCGCGAGTTGGCTCATTTTGAACGCGTTTTTTTAAACCAAGACTTATTTTTTCGGTTCTGAAAAATACAGAAACCAAACAATGAAAAAGGCGGTATCGGGGCACCAAAAAGCTCATCCTTCATTTAGACCTAATTGGGTGTGTCTTTATGATCATATTGGCTTTGTGAAACAGGGCCACAAAGAGTGGTTAACAGAGATCAATATACTCGGGGTAGTTAAGCATCCAAATCTTGTCAAATTAGTTGGTTATTGTGCAGAAGAAGATGAATTAGGAACTAAACTGTTTCTAGTCTATGAATATATGCCTAATAGAAGTGTAAGAGATCATCTATCTTCAAGGTCCAATGCACCTCTCTCATGGGCCACTAGACTTAAAGTGGCTCAAGATGCTGCTCGTGGGTTAGCATATCTACATGAAGATATGAACTTTCAGGTTATGCTCCTATTCATTTCACCCAATCAAAGGTTTATAAATAGACATGCTAGCAAGACTATAAGTTTGGCTTTTGTAGGTTATTCTGAGAGATTTCAAATCTTCCAACATTCTTCTAGATGATCAATGGAATGCCAAGCTTTCGGATTTTGGTGTGGCTCGGGTAGGTCCTGCAGAAGGACTAACTCATATCTCAACCAATGTATGCCACTTTCTAGTGTTATTTCAGTAAAATTCATCCTAGAGGTTAAGTGGCTAACCATAATTTTTTCAACATTGTAAATATAGTTAGCCTCTAAACTATTTTCTAGGATTATTCAAGGCTTTATTGAAAATATGGTTAGCCTTTGAACTATATTCTAGGGTTATTTTGTAAAAATAACTCTATATACAGTGGCTAACCATATTTTAAAATCTCTAAACTCTTCTCTTAGCTTGCTCAAGTTCATATATGAATCCCTTTTTAAGTGGTTAAATCTTCAAACTTTGTTTTCGTTTATAAGAATGCATGCAACTCGTTTTTTAGTTACATGTGAAATGTGATTAACATGTTTTTAGCAATTTTTGTTACTTTAAATCTTACTAGAATAATGTCAACAGTTTGCAGGAACAAGAGAATACGCAGCTCCAGAGTACCTTGCGGTAGGGCATCTCACATCTAAGAGTGATGTATGGAGCTATGGGGTGTTCCTATATGAACTTATCACGGGTAGGCGCCCCTTGGAAAGAAGGCGGCCTCAGGAAGAGCAGAAGCTTCTAGAATGGGTCCTACCCCACCTAAACCGTAAAAAGTTCAAACTAATCGTTGATCCGGAACTAAAAGTAGACAAGTACTTGCTGGATTCAGCGAAAAGCTTGTCTGATATAGCAAATTTTTGTTTGTTGAAAGACCCAAAGTCAAGGCCAAAGATGAGTGAGGTCCTGGAAATGGTTAGTAAACTCATTGTGGTTCCATCACAAGCAACCACTCATGCACCACCTCGGGTCCCAAAAGAGCTGAAGAAAATCTCGTTGGATCCGACCCAGAGTAAACAGACTCATGATGACACACAACAGAAACGTGAAACGGGGTCCATCAACAAAGAGACTGCTTGTGTTCCACGAACACGTCCTTCGAAGCTCTTGAGATCTTGTTTTAAATAGGAGTTCAGTTGCTTACAGAAGGCTTTTGAACAAGAAATGGGTGAACAAAAGAGTGTCTACTTCTTTTTGTCAATGTTGTTACTTATCTTGATACTATTGTTTGTGGTACAGATATAGTAAGCGGTGTTTGGATCGCGATGTTGAATAATGGTCGTTAGGTTTGTTAGTTTCTAATTGTGTTGATAGTTATTGTTTGGTTTACAAAAATTCATCTGGTCTAGTAATCTAGTTTCTGAAGTTATGTGCCAGAAATAAGAGAAGTGGAAGTTTGAAGTATAGACTTGCTTGCTGCTTGAGTTAATAACAGGATGCTCATGGTAATACAAAAAAGAGAAAATGAAACTTTACATTAATCTCATATAGGAAGGAGCAACTAGATATTGCTCATGGTAAAACAAAAAAGAGAAAATGAAACTTTACATTAATCTCATATAGGAAGGAGCAACTAGATATCAACAGCAAATAGTAAATTACATATTTGAAAGGCTAATGATGTGTTGCAAACACATCTTGTTTTCCCGTGTAATTTTATAGTGTTTGAGTTGGTTTTAAGTCATTTTTATTTAGTTTTATCTAATTTTTTTTATTAATTGAGTCTTAATGTGCTATTGAGTCATTTTTGTACAATTTTGGTGTGAGTTTAGGTAATTATTTAAGTCTTGTGTTTAATTAGGTTAAGTGATCAAGTTGTGCTCAAAATGATTAAATATATTTAATTGTAGGTTGATATAAGAGCTTAAGGGGATGGTATGAAAATACATCAAAGATTGAGAAGTGGTACTTATATCAGATTATGTTGATGACAACAAGATGGATTTTTGTTAGGAGTTTTTGCATCTCACGTGGAATGCAAATAAAAGGAGTTTGGCTTATATTTTACCTAAATCAGAAAATAGTGATTATTGGGCTTGCAATGCACACAAAAGAAATTAAACAAAGAGGCGTGGACTTGATTTTGGTTTTATTGGGTTTGCCAATTCACGTGGGTTTTGAATACAAGAATTAAAAATTAGGAGGAGAGTCCCAACTTGGGGATAATTCAAAAAGTTAAAGGAATTATTTAAGCAATCAGACAGGCTGGCACGTCTGGCAGGCTGCTAAATCAATTATTTGTTTTACGATGGACGGTACTTCTAATTTTGATTTTGTTTGTGTTTCTGTTCAAACCATGTGTATTGGCTAAATTGTTTGTGCTACCTACACCGTTATGATTACTGTTTGACGTTTGTAGTTTTTATTCGGTTTATGGATTATTATGATGGATGATGTTTTAGTAAAAGGCTATTAATTTACTGGTTAATGCGTATGAATGCTTGAATTAGGGTTGTAATTAATTATATAAACTGCTCAATCTGCGAATGTCTTTCGGTTTGGGTTGGGTAATCAATTGCATGACTTTATGATGGTAGTTGATGTGGTTGGCTAGTTAGTTAATCATTGTTTAGGTTGTTAGTGAAAATCTTGATTCTTGTGTGCTGCTAGGTTTAGACAAGCCGGGAGGTGATAAACCTATTGGGTAATTGGGTTTGTTAGGGTTTTAGGTCAAATTGCCTCGGGAGAGGGATTCCCTAGTAATTCTAGTTTGCCTGTTATTCCATGTTAATTTTGTAAGTTAGTAGTTACTCTTTTCATCGTTAGGTGTCTGGGATAGGAACAAGCCGGAAGGTGACCTGTCTGTTCGAGTACTAGAATATCCGTTAGGAACAAGCCGGAAGGTGACTTAACCAATCAGTGTGCGTCTTCGATTCTTAGGATTTCCTACTGCGTCACACTCGGTAAATGATCTGGGGTCCACTAGGGTTTTCTTAGAGTTATCATTAAGATCCTAATTCCATCATAGATTTCCATAGCCGAGTAAGATTGCAAGTGTTGAATAGGATTCTAGGTCTAGGTAGTAATTCTCTCTTATCTGTCAGTTTCCTCGAGTTTTCTAGTTTCGGTTGTTAGTCGTTAAAGTAGTTAAAGTAGTTAAATTAGTTAAATAATTCAAAAACTCAATTTACTCAGAATTTCTATTTCTTAGGTCTAGGTTAATTTTGTCTATAGAGTGTCTCTAGGGTTCGATAATCTCAGTCTTACCTTAGCTAAGCTACAATCCGACATGTACACTTGCCTTAGGGTTCGGTCTAGTTTAGGTAGTTTCGGTAAAATTTAAGTGTGTCTAAGTCTAGGTTTAGGTCTAGGTTTTCATAGCATTTTTAGGTACGTTCCGAGCACATCAGCTAAATACAAACTAGTAAGTTGCTTTTGTTTGCATACATGTTTCTTTTTTTTTTTTTTTTTTTGATATACTTGCTAAGTTTTCTTTGTTTTTCTCTTTGTGTTATAAAAACTTTAAACGCACCTAATCCCATCTACTCCAAACTAACCTGAGACCCGAAATGAGTCTGTATTCATAGCTAATAAGCCTAATATTGATTTGGATTTCTTTGACTGTTTTATTGACGTTTAGAAGATCGTGTTATGTCTTGCTTAATGAATTGACCAAATTAATGCCATTACAATTTCACGAATAATATTTTAGCCAAAACCATATCCTTGACATTTTTAATAGACTTGACATTCTTTATTCATATCAGTGTCATATTACCTTTTCATCAATCATTTTTAACCGATTGCAATGGTCATCTGTCACATTCCTCATGTTTCTAAAAAAAAATAGGGGTGTTCATTGAGAGCCTTTCAAAGACAAGGACTTAGACATGCTAGCCATCTCTGGTCTCCGAGACGAGTATAACAGTTTAAAAGTCAATATTCTTGCTCGTTCACCACCAATAACGTTTAATGAATTACATGGCTTGCTAAGTGATCATAACTTCATGATAACTCGCAATGTTGTTGCTCCACCACAAGCCTTTACGGCCTCCACTGCTGCCTCCACAAGTCGCTAAACTGTGCAATTTTACATGAACAGTTGAGATTTGAACACTATATATGTTGTCAGGGACTCATGGGTGGAACTATAACTATATAAGCTCAAAACACTTAATAAATTGAGCATGCCGAACAAGATTTTATAATATGGGGAGCATTGTGTTTCTTTTAGCATTGTGTATATTTGAGCATAGTTTGGGAATGTAACTAAATAATATATTATATTGAAATGATTTTTATTATATAACTTTGATCTAGAGAATAGAAAATTAGATATATATCATATGAAAAGCTTTAAAATTTGTCTATATCAATATATAATTTATAAGAATTGTTACATAGTTTATTAATTCTAAAAGTTAAATGGTCAAGTAAAATCAGAGAAATTTGTTTCAGCTCGCCCTAGAGGTGCACAAACCAGGTTTTTGGTCTTATCAGTTGGATGGGATAAAAAATGGTTGCAGTTGTTTTTGGTTGAACCGGTTTACGTTTATAGCCATTTTTTAGGGGTCTAAACTGGTTAGATTCGGGTTTTCGATAAAACTGTTTGTATCAGGTTTAAACGAATTTAAAGTATAGAGATATAAGCCGATTTCAACCCTACATTTCGGGTCAGTTCCTAAACTGTTATTGCCAAAGTGATTTTGGTTCCGGATTATAAAGTCAGGTTTGGTTCCCTACTCGGTTTTTTTGTGCATCTCTAACTCGTTTTGGGCCAAGAAAAACAAAAGCGGAGACTGGGCCCATAGAAAAATTTGTCCAGCCCATTAAATACTTTAAAAAGTGAAAACCAATAGCAATATAGCATAGAGCAAAAAGAAAAGAATATACTTTGAATCTTTGATTGCCAAGAACAAACCTTATTGTAAAAGCAACATCAACAAATTCTCAGTACCTTATGACGGCATTACTAAGATCTTCCACAAAGGTTGCATCCACTTGCGATCATGCCACTGACTGAAATTTTTTTGCAGCCATTTTATACAAACTCTTTCGATCCAGCATGATGACATATGCCGTAGCCTTGTCATTTAGCAATTTCCAAGCATATATCCACTTGGGAAGTAGTAGCACCGTTATTTTTTACGTCCTGTGACCAAAACTTCAATAAACACATATTCTGTACTTTGGGGTTTTAATCATGTGATTAAAGAAGGTTTTGTTGTTGAAATGTACCCGAGATGAGATGCAGATCAAGCGTCACACCTCTTTTGGGAGAAAGCTTTAAAGCCCACTCTGTCTTCTGCTAATAATAAAAAGAAGATTTAAAAAAAAAAAGTTGTACACTAGTTATTATTGTAGCATATTACAGCAGCAAAAAAAATTTGTACGACAACTTATGAATGTTATCCAAGGTTTAGGGTCTAAGAAAAACAAAATCTACCTTTATAGCTGATGATATTATCCGTGAACGGAGGAAAACGTGAATATGATCGACTGGTATTCCGCATATACTGCAAGTTATCTAGGATGTATTCTTCACTGGTTAACTGAAAACCAGAGAGATCTCCACCAATAATGTGATTCCATGATTTGTAATAACCCAACGAATTTTCTGTCTCAATGTTTCCATCATCATACACAAGCTTCAACCCACATATCTTTGTAAGCTGACCAAAATGTCCACTTGTTTTTTGTGCTACAGTAATAGTAATTTCATCACCACCTTTCATCTCATTTGGCCCAAACATCCAATGGGTTAACAAAGTTAAACACCTTCCACCCAACTTCACTTTTTCAATATAATGATCATAAATCCATGTGTGGTTTTTTGTAATATTACTAATTTTGATCATTGGCAACACAAAAAAGATAGGTACCGACCTATATTTAAATTGATGCGTTTCCTCCACACAGCAGAAATTTAAACCTCGGATCTTCTTAGGAGATAAGGGGATGGTAAATGATAATGACGAGCCCTTGCTTCTCCGCCTAATCCAATTTGGCATTACTTTCCCCTCATAGATTGTGCTGAATATTCCAAATTCATAATACATCTGCCAAATAAAAGATTAATCAGCTTTAGTTATATATATATGTATATGTATATATTCACGCAACGAGAGATAGTTAATTAGAGAAAACCTGAGTCTGAGATCCCTCTGATCCTTTAGCAGTGTAAGTTCCCAAGCATCTCTCTTTAGTAAACTCTAAGTTTGTCCAGCCCAATCTATGTAATACTTTTTCCTCAACATCTGCCATAGGTTGGATTTTGACCATGCCATCAATTTCAAATGACGAAGGTGATAATAATTTTGAAGCTCCTACTAAGTTGAGTGTGGACATTTCTGGGTCAAATATAATTTTCCTTAGTGAAGTCTTATAATCTGTTAAGGAACTGCTATAGGATTCAACTGATAATACTCTTAGCGAACGTGGAGGGTGCTCGATTGATATCACCATTTCACAGTTTTCCATAGTAAGTTGTTTAAGCCTGGGAAGAGTTCTCACACAATTGGGCATTGAAACGATTGGATTATTATCCAAATACAAATCCTTTAACATACATAGGGAACTGAAATCCATGGGAAAGGATTCGTTAGACAAATTATTATTTGCAAGTGACAAGATTATTAATGAGCTCGGTAAAGAACTCATAAAGAACTTCAAATCACGTGGTATAGCCTCCATATTGGCAGATGAAGAGGTTTGTGAGTTTATGCTAACAGCTAATGAATTCATATCCCACATCTCGATTTGAGATCCATGGGAATTATAACCATCTAACAATAGTGTTTTAACCTTCTTTAACTTTGGAAGTTTTTTAAGCTTGTAGCAGTAACTCAGATCAATGTAGACAAGTTCATCACATTGCTCAACTGATTCACACAGCTCAATCAAACTTGTGCAGCTTCTAGCTATTAACTTCTCAAGTGCAGGGAGTTCAAAAAAACCACCCAGGCTATGGAGTTGTTCACAAAAACTCAGGTCCAGAATCTTCAACGATCCAAGCAAGCGTTTATCCTTTGAGTGTGATTCAACCAACTGCTAAAATGGAGATAAGTTAAAATAGGTAATGAATTGCATTTACACGAGATGAAAGCATAATAAAAGTGCGTCACTTTAGTGTCATCAATAATTTTATACAATTGCGATTTACTCTACATTAAAGGGATTTCAAGTTAAGCTCTAATACAATTTAGGAGGTCCAGAGTGCATGCTTGCATAACCTAATATGATGTCGGAGAGGACGAATGGCGAGGGTCAAGGGGCCCACATGGCCACACCCCCACTCTCACCCCCAGAACCTAAACAGTATGCATGGTAGTTGATGGCCAATAGTTTTTCAAGCCAAAATCAATAGTTCATAGTTCTTTCCTCCAACCAACTTCATTTACATTCAATAAAATGGACTTTTGGGTCTTAGAGAATTATAAAAAAGACTAACAATTCAGTTCTGTGTTTGGCTTTGTGCCTAAACCTAAGTGGGTGACTCCAAATTATCCAATTGGCGAGTAACCCTACAAAGATACAACATGTTACCTTTTTTCTACTTTCAAGTTGTACTGGATTACTATAAAGCATGCCAAATAATTCAATATTGCTGTATGACAAGTTGAGAACAACCAGATTCTCCATCGGCAAGTCTAAAGGCATAGACTTTAAAGGGAACCCATGCATACACAACCATCTTAATTCTTCTGGAAATTTCTGGAAACACCCATCTAACTGCACATAATTGAGTTGTAGTAGCATTAGATTATCCATCTTACTTAATACGTTTGTTTTTAGCTCAAATGATCCACGTAACTTCTTTTTGTCAAGCCTTCTCATGTCAAGGGCAAGGCCTAGAAGATTTCCTTTACCCTAAGAAGAAAGAAAATACAAACAAAACAATAGAGGTTATTATATACATGTATTAGACAAGAAAAGTACTAAAAATATATGGCCTCTTACTTTTTTTTGCTTCAACACTTTGAATGACTCCTCATGACACCATAATAGACTACGCTTCCATGGCTTGTTAGGTGATTCTTGTCGTACTAAATCTCTCACCGTCTCTTGAACCAATGAATGCATCATCAATGTCTTATTTGATTTGATACTAAGAAGGCACCTATCAATGAGATTTGGGATCCCAGATCTTGTGTTTATATCACATGCAGTTAATATTGTCTCGGTCAAATCTCTATCCACTCCCACAAAAAAACAAGCAATATGCTTAAGCAAGTCCTTATCATTTCTGAATGGCAAAGAGTCAATGCTCAACTGCAATGCCTTATTTATACGAGAATGAGGTTCTTTCTTTAGACCTTTTATGTAATAATCCCATTCATCTACACTCTCACGTTTACGAAGAGACTTGCCCAAAACTTCAAGAGCCAAAGGATGTCCTTCACAATACTTCACAAGCGTTTTTGAAACCTCTTTATAACCTTCTTTGGGATTATGGCTCTTGAATGCATGAATACATAAAAGCTCTAGCGAGTCAGTCTCATGTAAGCCTTTAAGTAAGACCTTTGTATGCTTGGTTTTAACTTGTGGGTTAAATAATGCACACCTTTCTGTTAACGATGCATCCTTGGTTGTAATTATGATTTTGCTTCCCTGATGTATGCCTTTTTTTCCGAGTAAAGCATCCAACTGATCAAGACTATCAATATCATCAAGCACTATAAACACCATTTTATGTTTTAGCGCATTCTCAATTTTTGAGGTGTACACAAAAACATCATTAATTTGCAACGGATTTATTTTCGAAATGTCTCTATAAAGTTGCTTCTGTAAATCGAGCAATCCACTAAACTGTTCATTACATTTTATACTAATACCTTCAATAAAGCTGCTTCTTTGGAATTTACTTGAGTGTAACCGGAAAAGATATTTTGTCAAAACTGTCTTCCCAATCCCACTCATGCCTACAACTGTGAGAATGTCGGCAGTATTGTTAGATTTGGTATTATAACAAGATCCATCTGTCAACCATGAACTAATGAAATTAATGTAATGGTCCGTCCCAATAAGAAGTGGTAGGGTATTACTTAAGGGAACACCTAATCTACGATGGATGTCAGATATGATTTCTTCAATCAACTCCGTCTCTTTCCTGAAATTGATATGGCAATTCAAAATCCAAACCAATATAACAAATTATGCTAATTTCAATATTTTTTGATCCTTGGAACACAAGGATTTCCCATTCCTTATCCAAAAAGATATGTGACCATGAAAGGCGAAGGAAGACCGAAATGCCAACGAGTGTTCATTATTAAATTGACCTGCCTCGATTATATTACCATCAACTATGGATTCATGAATATAAAAATAAAAATTAGAGGACTTTTTTACTCTTTTTCAATTTCTATATATGTTTGATACTTTGACGTTTAATTAGAGTTGTGTCTTTGTTTGATGTTTCAATGCAAAATGATGCTTCACTTGCTAAATTTAGATATTTGTGGAATACATTTCTAGAATAATTATATATATATAGGGGAAGAATAAAATGAAAACCACTCCGAGTTGAGGAAACCGCAAAAACTTTTCAAAAAACGGGGTAAAAGTTTTCGCGGTTTCCTCAACTCGGAGTGGTTTTCATTTTACCCTTTCCCTATATATAAATATATGGTTGGGTACATGAAAAAACTCCACTTATTAAAAAAACTGAAAACCTCTTTTTAAAAAAATAATATTTTTTTTTGTTCTTTTTTATTTTTTGGCTTATTGGATTAAAATAATTTTAAGTTTCATCAATTGGCAGGTAATAATCCAAAGTCACGAAATGTTTAATGTCGAGCCCAACTTTTAACCTATTTTCCTACAACGATCCATGACTAAAAGAAACTTAACGGCGTTAGTTTTTTACGAAACTTGGGATTATTGTCGGCCAATTGATGAAACTTGGGATTATTTAAATCTAATGTTTCATAAAAAAAACTGAGTCGTTAAGTTTGTGTTAGTCAGGGGATTGTTGTAGGAGAATATGTTAAAAGTTGGGCTCAGTGGTAAACATTTCGTGACTTGGGATTATCGTGGGCCAGTCGATTCTTGATTTTATGGTGAAACTTAAAAGTAAAATTAATAATAATAATAATACTATGAATAAACTATAAGTTTTTAAAAAAAAGAAAGGAGGAGCTTTCGAGTTTTTCCCCTAAGGAAGAGTTTTCTCATGATCCTCCCCCTTATATATGGGCTAGGTGTTTTTAGGCAAAACAATGTTTTTGGAGGATCTCACCACTATATATATAAATTATACACACATCAAATTGTGCTAAATAAGACTCGTTGTACCAGTGGAAATGTGGGTAAGTGATTACCTGTCCTTTGCATCTTTTCCTTTCAGATCAGCAACTTCTGTGAGTGCCCTCTTCCATAACACCATATTTTGAGCCCAATGATTTCTTTTCTCTGCATTTGCTTCTGCCTCCATCCTATGTTCATGCCTTGCCATTGCTTCCCCGAAGCTGCTCTGTTGCTTCCTGACATCAGTGGGTTCAACATCATAAAAGATAGGGATAACGACTTGGTTAAAGTTCCTCTTTTGCTCAAGGATTGATACCAGCTCATCAAGGCACCATGTGGAAAAAGCATAATTCTTGGACAAAACAACTATAGAAGCCTTAGATGATTTAATCGCATTCTCCAATTCTGGTTTCAATGGTTCTCCAGTTTCAATCTCTTCATCATCCAAAAATGTGTTGAAGTCGGCATCCACAAGGGCGTTGTAAAGGTGATCAGTGAACCTGTTACGAGTATCAGCGCCTCTAAAACTTAAAAATACATCATATCTATGATCACGATCATGATTATGATCATGAGTTGATGAAGAAGAAGAGGATCCTGGTAAAAGTTGAGTGAGAACAACCATTTTGAATGGTTAGAAGCTATTGAGTGAAAATGGATTATCTCTAAATGTATATAGATTTTGAAGGAACAGGTCTAAGTCAACAACTACTTTTAAAATGGGATCTACTGGTTGTGACATTTTCCTACTTCCACAAAATCAAATCTAGTATTGACTAGTTGTGGATGTTTCCTCCAAGTTTCCAACTACATCTTCCAAAAGAAAAGAAAAAACAAAACTGATGAATATGCCATTTTTCATATCCATATCCAGCCATTTAAATCAATTAAAGAATATAACAATCAAAACTTTGCACTTTTAATTGGAGAAAGAAAAACAAAAGAATACGCTAATTCTTTACCCACAGCCTAACATTTTAAGTTAACAATCCCTATATAAGGAAAGATAAAAATACTAACCCTCTTGAATTTAAGGAAATTCTATTTTTTTACGCTATATAGCCCCCTATATTTGCGACATATAAGGGTTGTGGACTTAGAACGGGGGTGTATCCCTAGGACCCGAAGAATATCATCTGGACGATCCAAATCTAAATTAATCGCGATTTGCCCTAAAAAATCCAAATCGAAATTTCCAATTTGCCATTTAAAACTTTCCAGTACAATCGAAACTTAGATTAACAGCATGTAAGAACTAGATGTATAAGAACATTAATGATTGGTTACCAGTTGCAGGATATGGATCTTCAGTTTGATCAAAACATGTCCTTTCGAGTCTTCTCTCCACGAAACATTAATGCATTCAATAGAATTTGACGGACCATGATCAAACAAAATTTTCGGATTCCTTGGTACTTGGATTTCATCACGGCGTAGGGCAGAAATTCAAAAACCCCAAACCCATAATGTACAATCTAACAAAAATGAAAAACCACCATATATTAGTACCATTTGGATCAAACTGAAATAATGCTTTTCACGAACCGAACAGAGGGAGGGTAATTTATATTAAAAAAAATATTACTGTATAAAAAGTTATTAACGATATAAAATTAAAGGAAAAAATTAGATATTTATATCACATCAATTACTCATATCATCTTAAACTCAAATATAAAATTACTCAAATTCTATTTTTAACACATTTAGTATATTTTTAATATTAATTTAATATATATATTAATTCAAATTAATCTAGACCATTTATTTTAAGATATGTGGCCTGTAATGGTTATCATGATTCACACAATATATATTGGTTTTTAATATATATATATATAGGGTGAGGTTCATTGTAGACACTTTCGCATGTGAAATAACTATTTTTCACATGTGAAAGTTTCTAATTAATGAGAAAAAAGAAAAAAAAATTAATCACAACCATTAGATCAAGAGATCTAATGGTGAAAAATGGTGTCTACCTGTCTACACTTATGAGGGTGTCTACAATGAACTTTTCACTATATATATATATATATTATTAGATTAAATATATATATATATATATCAAATATATATTTAGTTACTTTATTATATTTATCAGATAAATTTGTGGTAAACGAATACATAAAGTTTATCTGATTATCATAATCTAAATTATGATACGATCCAAACCAAAATTGTTTAGATTCAGGGGCGGATTCATTTAAGAGTGAGTGGGGTCCAAGACACCAACTCAACTCAAAATTAATCTTGATAATAGTTATTATTTAGTTGTGTTTATTAAATAGGCATCCAACACTTTATTTCTAAGGCACCTAAAATGAGAGAGAAAACATGAAAAAGAAAAATATCTAAAATGTCCAAGAGTTTAGAACCTGCAACTATTTCCGTGAAAAGATTATGCTGACATAGGTTTCTTAAAAGAAAAGGACCTGCTGTACAGATACCCCTCTCCAAATTTCACACCCCAAACCGGGGCTGATTGGGCAAATAGGCCCGGTTCGAAAAAAAACAAAAAAGTCATTTCACGTCAGAACCCAGAATACGAGGTTTCAAACCGGGGCTTTTCGGGCAAACCGGCCCGGTTTGTTTTTCCCTTTTTTTTTTCATTTTTAAAATGGTATTTTTTTAATAGCCCTTATAAAAAAAATACAAATTTTAAATACAAAAAAGGGTCATTTTTTTTAAATATTAACATTTTTACAACATTTATTTACTCATTTCTATAGTATAACAATTTCTTTGTCAAATAATTCTATAACTTAAACGGAACTCGGTAAAATATCAGGTTAATTAAACAACTCAACTAAACCCAACATTTTTTATAAACTAATTATAATTATAATATCAACACAAAGGGTGAAAGACTGTAACTTTTTTATATTTTAACTAATATGGATTAGGAGATTGCGATTTCTCGTCTTCCATATCACAAAACTTTTTAAAATTAAATTTCATTTAAAATCTCAAGTCAAAAACCAAAAAACAAAACAAGACAAAGGGTTCCATTTGAAAAGGAGTAAAGCAAACGATGAACTAAAAAGTCGTCATTCATATTTCATAATCGTACACACTTAATTTTAATTTCATTTTGTGATCAAAAAATTAAAAAAAAAAATTATAATAAACGGGGGCGGTTTGATCAAACCGGGGCGGTTTAGGTTTGTCTTTATTCAAACCGGGACGGTTTGATCAAACGGGGGCGGTTTGGGGTGTAAAAATAAAATTTTGGGGTGTCTGAATAGAATCCCCGAAAAGAAAAATATGCACTCTATATTATATTACTTTTTGTTGATAAAGTCAAAAGTGCAGACCTATAACTATACCATTAATATATTATTACTCACAAGTCTACAAGTCTACCATTAATATATTATTACTACAGTTCGGAGGGAAACCCGGCCTGCGAGCAGCCACCGGTAAAAACCCCAATCCTCAAAGATTAAAACTTGGATCGCTAAAAGCTTCCCAAGCTCAAAGAGCTTTGAGGGTACCAAAAAACAAATAATGTCATTGATGAGGTTTGAACTTGAGTCCTTAGGAACCCAAGCCAAAGCCCCAACCAACTCTACTAGATGCATTTGGTATTGGTATAGTACTGTTTATTAAGTTTTTATAATATTTATTATTTAAGGGTATAATATTATCTATTTTACGTTACTCTACTTTTTAATTTGAGTCATTTTTTATATTATATTATACAACTTAATATGTTATTATATTTGTGGAGTATTATTAAATTTGAAACCTATTATCTGTCTCACATATTTTTATGGATTTTGGTATATATAAATGTAATTTTAGAAGATATTTTGATTAAAAATAGTCTTACACCAATGCATGTAAAGACGGAACTTTATTGTGTGTTATTGTATAGTAAATTTATCATGGACCAATGACAACCGTTTCGAACATTATCCATCTCAAATTTTTAATGTCCGCTTTTAGAAGACTTTATGTCCACACTCAATAAAATTTATGGATTCGTCAGTGTTTAGATCTTAAAGTTGCATTATTGCTTTTTTAGAGTCAAACCAATTATCTTTCATATTTAAAATTCAATTAATTACAAGTAACGAAAAATTATAGTTATAAAATTAAATTTAATATAAGATATAACCGAAATCTTATCATGATTTATAAAGTTATAATAAATTATTGAAATAAAAAAGTTATATTTTAATATTTAATTATTAAAAAATTTAGTATTTAATGAGTGAGAGAATTGATATTTAATATGAGAGAAAAACGGAAAAATTATAATGAGAATGAATATAGTGATATCATGTGTTATCAAATGTAATTATTTATTAGAGTAGAAAGAAATGAGATACATATAAAAGGTAATAATAAATGATAAAATTAAAAAACTATAATAAATAAGTATTTAAAATGAAAGAATTTAATATTTATTAAATATACCTTAAATTTAAATATAAGTATAAAACTTGTGTAAGATTTAAGTTGGGTGTTCCCATGTTATATATGCTGGATATTAAGAACCGTCCACATAAAATACAAACAAAACTTGGTTGTAGTACCGTGGTATGACTTCAATTTGTAGAAAATGACAGTATTAATGGGTCAACTTGCCTCAAAACTTGCTCACTAATCTTTGGGACCCTTTTCAATTTTGATAATTTATTTTATATGTTTAAATAATAACGATGATAAAGAATACTAAATATGGCGTCATAAAGTTATCATACATACATAAGTTTACATACAAAAAGCGCTTAATTTTAGTTAAAAATCTAAACTACTTTTCTCTAATTTTATACTAGCCTTGTGTGGACCAACGACTAAAGCATGTAGCTTTTTATGCTAACTAAACTCAAGGGGGAAGCTTAGAAGGGACGGGAGGGGGCGACCGCCCCCTCGGTTTTTTCGTCCATAAGTACATATTTTTGCTATTTTATGTACAAAAATTTATATATATTCCGTATCGCCCCCTCAGATGTATTAAGTATCGCCCCTCTGTAGAATTTTTTAACTACGCCCCCTCGGGGTTTTCTTTCAAGCTTCGCCATTGACTAAACTAGTATTATTTTTATAGTGTTGTTATTATTTCACTTATAACCATTACGTTAAAGCAAGATGATATTTGAGACGAAACATTCTATTGATCTAGTAGTTTTTGTGAAAGAAATAGAACATAATGACGAGATTTTCATAAGATGTCATAGCATTCAGAGTCACAGTTTATTTATTATCATCATTCTTAAAATTTAACTAAAAGATATCATGTTTTTAATTTATCTCTTAACTTTTCTAAAAATATTCACATTCAATGTTTCATATCCGCGTAACTATATATATTCAAGTAAACACTACTTATTTATTTGTTTTTTATTATTTTTTTTTCTTTTTACCACTCATAAAAAGTAAAAAAATAATATATATAAAGACGAATACTGTTCTTTCAAATGTGGGATACTAGTGCGCCTAAGAATATAGGGATGCGATGTGAAGAGGGGGAATGAGACGAGATGTGGTTTTAATGATATTTTTTTTAGAATTGAAGGATGAAAATAGAAGTGAGGAATAGGTTGGGTATAATCTCACACACATCCCTTTAATTTGAAACTCATAATTGCCAGCCAGTAAGGTTTACCGCATACCGTAATCTATACATAATAAGAGTGACTCTAATATCATTTGTAGCATAGCCGTCATACCAACTAATTCTATTTTATTTTTCTACGAGTAGCTCTGTTTTTTATTGCTGAGTAAAAACGTTATCACAAGTCATATGTCATTGGATTGCTTCCATTTAAAAATGCTTAATCACGAATTTCATCTCTCATCTAAAATAATTAGATCTAAAACACGGTGATTATATCATAACTACACCGAATTAGAAATGATTTTTCTAACCCATCCACAATTATTACATTTTCTAACACTTTAATTTCATAGGATAAACTTAGTAAACCTGTCATTTAAAGATTA
>JBCNJP010011180.1:0-17864 GCA_039602395.1 Deinandra increscens subsp. villosa
GGTGTTACAAACGAGATTGAAAATCGAAAAGTAACTAGAATAATGAAACTTCAAGTGTGGTATAAGGTGATGGTGTGGATGTGTGTGTCATGAAAAGATTTGGGGCTTGAATCGAATCATGTAGGAATAAGTAGCATATATATGGACATATAGTAATACGTAATAAGCATGCAAGACATGAGATACTCATGTTTGGACACCTAAAGCCATAGTCTAGGTCACCATTTCTAATAACCTAATTCCCTATAGCCATGGCTCTGATACCAATCTGTCACACCCCAACCGACGGCGGAATTTACGTCGGGGCATGATGATTGTCCAAATGCTCATGACACTAATTAAAGTCTCAATAATTATTCATTACCAAATTCCAAGCCTTACAACGGGTTCAACACACATAACATAGCATAACATATAAAGTTCGATTTAATTAATCTAGGTCCAAAGCATCCTAGATGTAGCATCAATCACGTATAGCTCAAACATCATTTCCTGTAACATGTATAAAAATAGAGAGTGTCAACTAAAATATAGTTGGTGAGTAAACATAAGGTTAGAATATATATAATAGTTTGAAAGCGATTCATATGTCAAATGTAGACTCATGCATGTATGAATAAACAAATATTGAATTTTTTTGCATAATCAAACCTTGATGACTAGTGTCCGTAACTCGAAAGTCACGCTATGATGAAAATAGGTTTCAATCACCCGAATGCCAATTACCGGTCAAATTCAGGTGGGTTGTCAGCCAATAGATCTATCATTGTTACCGTAGGATTTGTATTGTTAATGATTACACTGATGAATGATGAATGATGAATGATGAATAAAACACAATAGTTTGACATATAGCATGTAATTACACATAGACATAGAATGAAATCGCATGATTTGTAAAATGAATAAGGAGTTGATATTTGAATATGTATACATGTCACATCCCAAAGCTTGAAAATGAAAAGGGATTATGAGTACTCACCTGAGGTGGTGAGTGAAATATAAAAAGAGTCCGAGTGATAAGAAGACGACTATCCGTGTCCTGGATTATATGAAGACACTTTAAGTCTAGAGACATGAATCGAATGTCTAAGTTACCCACTTAAGACTAGTTGGGTCTTGTTCAAATTGGTTAATCCGTTGACCGTTGGTGATATGTATTGGTTTTTGGTTTAGTGTATCAATTGGAGATTTTGGACAGCTTATGAGCTGTGACTTTAAGTGCGCTTTTAAAATATCAAACGTTAACTATAAATTACCAAAATTTACAGATTGTTAGTTTAATGTAATTCAAACATTTTTTGTTTAATAAGCTTTTTAAGAAAATGCTAAGAGATAGCTCGAAACATCCTCACAAAACAGAAGGTACAGAAACGCGCACCTTTCTTGTAGGGACTGTTGTGAGCTGCTCGGTTTGAATTAAAAGGCAAACTATATATCGTTGGAAAGCTAACTCAACTTAATCGTGGAGTCTGAGTTTGTTGAATTTGAGTTCGAAATGACCAAGATATGGCCGGATAAAAGTCTAACAACGAATCTGTGTTTTCACAGAATTTAAAGTTGAGTAGTTCTCTTTTAATGTGATTAACCAACAAGCCCTTTTTAATGAGTGTTCTTAGGTATAAATATGAACGAGTATTTAAGAATATAAATAAGATGTTTTTCTCACTGAAATCAAGAAAGGAGAAGGTAGTGAGGATGACGGTTGAGCTTAGATCAACACTTGAAGCCTTGAGGAGTTCTTGAGATGTTCTGACAGAAAGTTGGGTCAACTTTGGAGGATGATTCTGGACAATTTAGAAAACCAAATGGTACAGATTTTAAGTCTAAAATGAAGTACTTTGAAAGAGGAAGATATAGGAAAAAGAATCAGCTCAAACTGATCTCGTTTGGTACCTCAAATGTGCCACGAAAAACAAGGTCGCACAGCAGCGAGATTCTGGAGTAGTCGTCGTTCAAAGTGGTCTAGAGGGCTGAGTTTTTATCGAAATTGGTGAGGTCAGTTGGCATTTTTAGAGAACTCACAGGGGAATATTTCTGGACAAGAATGGAATGATTTGGACGATTTATGAGGGAGATATGGGTTGTAGAAGTGGCTGTAACGAATCTGGTAGATTTTAGGTATAGGTGTGAGAAAACAAGTGCATTAGCTTTGGTATTTATACAAGAAATTTAGTCTTGGATGACTAACTTGAGGAAAGCTAGAGGATTACTTTAATCCATCTTGGGTACTACCAAAGGATTACTTTAGTCCTACATGGGGACTACCAAAGGATTACTTTAATCCTACATGGGGACTACCAAAGGATTACTTTAATCCTACATGGGGACTAGCAAAGGATTACTTTAGCCATGTGGGTGGTCTATTGGTATATTATAAACGAAAGATAAAATAACGGGTTTCAATTTGATATTCGTTACTAGTTAATGACCATGTTTGTAGCTAGATTATAACAAACGGACATATGGAACATTAATGTTTCAACCTCGACCGGAACGAAGTCCGCCTGAACCTTTCCGTTTAAACTTCGGCCGGATCGATGTTTCGTGAGAATAATAATGATATAAGTCACATATTTATAAAAGAGTATAATGTTTTAACTTTTATAAATTTTATTATTGTTCCATCATTAATGTATAGTTTTAGAGTTATCCAATAATATCACCACTGGTCTCGTTTTGGGTTGACTCGGCTATGATCATGACACGTATAAATGTATGTATATGTATAAAATGAAACAAGGATAATCATAGAATATATTCATGATTTTTGCTTAATTATAGATTGAAATTACATGGATAACTGAAACGGGTCGGGTTACAAATATGAAAAATAGACGGATGTCACAAATTTTGGGCTAGTGGTTGTTGAGAGGTCTACGACTGGTTAGTGGGGTTCCAAGGAGAGGGAGGTTGCCACTGTTGGCGGGATGATGCCTGACCTAAATAGTTTCCAGAGTTTCCGCCGCCACGGGAAAAACGGCTACTCTGCCCACGACCGCCATGGCCACGTCCCCGATTGTGTCCGCGATACGAACCATAGTCATAGGAGGGGACGGTATTGTTCCGAAACTGATTTGGAGAACGAGTTTACTGCACAATGAGAGTCGCGCCAGCAGATGCAACGGCGGTAGTTGCTTAGTTTTGCTTTCTAGTTTCTTTTAAAATTAATTTTGATCTTGCCTCATAGAAAGTGGGAAGAGAATTTATTGTTGAATCATCATTGCAATACCTTCGTAGGCTTCTGGGAATCCTGCGATGAGTTGGAATACTAGACGCTGATTGGAGATTTCAGAGCCACCGTTAGCTAGTTGATCAACGATCATCTTTAGGGCCTGACAGTAGGCCGAACAGTTGGGAAAATTAGAGAAACTAGTGGTGACCAGTTTGTGCTCCAAGTAAATGGTTCTCTGATTACTGTTGTCTTGAAAAATACTTGCCAAGGCGGACCACGCCTGGGATGCAGTGGCATTGGCTTTCAAGATGGTGTTTAGAAAATCATTGGATATAGTGCTATATATCCACTAGATGACAATCGCATCTAGACGATCCCAAAGTTCTTTTTCATCAACGGTGAGGGTTGAGGAAGACGTTTTTTGGGGGATAATGTGGACAAGAACTTGGAAAGCGCGGAAATGGAAGTTAAATAATTCCGCCCAAGTGGTATATTGTTCGTTATCCATTTCGAGAGTGACCAGGACAAAATTCTTGATGTTCATCACGGTGATAGCGGGATGGAGAGGAGTATGGGTTGCGTGGGATGGAGCGGTTGAACCTGTCATGTTGAATAGAAAGAGGGTTGGTCAAAAAATGGGAGGGATATGGAGGGAAAACGGCGGATGGGGGGGGGAGGCTATTCTAGGTCTCGTGATACCATAAAAGAGGGTAAAGTTTTGCATGCCTTTTCATTGATCACCACAAATCAATATATATATATATATATATATATATATATATTACATGGTTTGACCAATTCTACGATGGAGGGCTAATCACACATTAAATTACCTATATTCTCCACAAATACAATATATACTACCATAAATACATGATTCACTATTATTAACTTTGTATAATTTGTACCTTAGTGTCTAGCTTTTCAAAACCAAGTTTAGGGTTTTAATCCAACTTGTTTGAGATCCATTTACCCATGATTTTTAAGGTCCAAAAGTGTCATATAATCCAAGTTGCAACAATGTAACCATAACTCATGTTTATGAGTTTTTAGACAATTTCAACAAGATTAACAACAATTAAATTTACATGTATTTCTTTTATACATATCGACTAACACATTATGTGTTAGGACCTCATGTTATATAAACAACATGATTTAATTTGTCATGGATTCAAGAACCTTGCTTATCGAAGTAAGCTTTTTAGGCAAAGTCTTAGGGTTTGGTTCTTGATTATTCTTTTTATTTTCATCATTTTATAAATTTAAATTGTAGAAGAAAAATGATCATCAAGACTTTCATGGGGTTCCATTTGGGTGTAAAAATGAAAGGAAAAAGAACAAGAAATGAAGATGTATGAAGCTTACAAAGGTGTAAGCTCTTGATGATTTTGGTTGCACCTATGGATTTCTTTAAGTAAAATGATGGTGGCTACAGTTGGTGGGGGTTACGGGCTGTGGGGTGGAGATCGGATGGTGGTTACGGGCTATGGAGGTGGTGGTTGGAAGGTGGTGGCCGGGTGATGGAAGGGCGACGGTTAGATGGTGGTGGCGGTGACCGGATGTGGGAGGAGAGGGGGTGAGGCTGAGAGTTGAAGTGTGGTGTGGTTTGTGCTAAGGATCTCTCTTTATAGGGGAGGTGGTGTGTTTAGTGGTTTGGGAAGTATGGAGGTTGAGGTTGAGTGTGGGAAATAACAAATACAACTAGCAAGTAAATTAGACAAGTGGTTTAATTAGTAGATTTTCTAGATTGTAGGTTGATTCAATTTTTTTTTAAAAAAAAACTTCAAGTATTCATGCAATTTTTATAAAAACTTCATGGAGGAAATCACTAGCATAAGTGTAGTAGTTTTATAAAAATTGTAAAGGTGATGGGCTTTTATATTTTAAGTGGGCTGAAATCTTTATAAAAAATATAGAAGAAGTGGGCTAAAATTTATTTAAAAAAATCGAGGAGTGAGCCGGCAAATTTGGGCCATCGACTAGGACCAAACAGAGAGGGAGAGGCGGTTGGGCAGGGTCTTCGAGGTGTCAGAGTGTCGGGTTTGATCATCGTGCCAAATTTCGGGCTCGGATAATTAATTTTGAGCTATTGGGCTTTGTCGGGGCCCAATTCGAGTTACCGGGTTCAAGAGAAATGAAACGATACGTTTTGAACACGAAGAGTTTCTAAATAAGTCTCGGTGACGAATCAATGATAATTGTTCTTAGTTTTGGTTATCAAAACAATAAATTGACGATGGTAAATTATTTATATAAGTTTCACGTTAAAAGGGTTTTTATACTCGAATAGTTTTAAATAGTTCGTCGGTTATATGTTTTAGACTCTATTGTTTTAAGGATAATAAAACTAGTAAAACTTTTGGTTTATCAATCGTCTACAATTTGATGTATTATTTTATAATAGCGGGTAAGAAAATATAAAATATCATTTATATTCCATGTTTCATAGTTGAATTTCCTTATTGTTACTGGTAGATTTTCCAATTATATAACCGCGGAGATTGTCAACGATTGATTTATCATGCATAATGGTAATTAATACTTATATTTATTCAAGTAATGCACAGATATATACGTATGTAAATAGTAAAAGTAACGGGTTGACTTTGGATTTTTGACGGGTTGTCACATTAGGGTTCGATATCCAGTCTTCCGTAAGCTATACTATAGTCGGTAGGTACACTTGCCTAGTGGCTTGGTATGGTTTTAGGATTATTGGTTTTTAACTTAATGTGTCTAGATTTAGGGTTAGGTTTCGGTTAAATAGTTAATTTTATTATTAGTAACCGTAAGGTACACATCAAGGTTAATAATCAGAAAAGAAAGTAGAGCAAAATAACAAAATAAATACCAACATAAATCAAACGAAGAAGACGTCTAGACCCTGTAACACAGTTCACTTAATTGGAAAAAAAATTAAAAAAATCACACACAGAAAGACCTTTTTGGTAAACAAAAAGAGTGTTTTGGTAACAACGTTTAATTATTTATTATTTTTTAAAGACAAAAATTCATAGAAACACAACCACACCACACAAATCCATTGCAACACAAAAGAAACGTATTTAAGTGGGAAAAAAATCACACAGAAGATACTTTTTACCCCCTCCCCCCGTACACTATCCTCTATTTAATCACCACTCTACCAACCCCATTTCACAACCCCTTAAACCCCTGTAGTAGGGGTGAGCATGGGTCGGTTTAGATCGGATTTGACCCTTATGTTGGAAATATACCTACATGAATGTGTCCTTTGGGATCATTTGTTAATAACTACCAAAATGATATTAAGTCATATAGAGTCCTTATTAATGTATGACATAAAGTCCTTATTAATATAGTCATTATTTGATGGGAATAATGGCATAATATGAAAGGTCTCTTGTCCTTTGATGTCTTTTAAATATATGACTAGAGAACATAAACAACACCACCACATACACTATTATCTTTAGTCACAAAATCCATCAATAGAAGACATCTAAAGGGAAGAGGAAGATCATGACTATGGCATCATCATCGTCATCTATAATCTCAATCTCTATCGGTATGTCCTCACCTTATATGTTTTTATGTATTACTAGATTGAATTGATCAACATGTGATCATGACTATGGCATCATCATCGTCATCTATAATCTCAATCTCTATCGGTATGTCCTCACCTTATATGTTTTTATGTATTACTTGATTGAATTGATCAACATGTGGTATCAGAGCGATGTTGATTATTTCATTTCAATCTTGTAATCAATTTATTTACTTTGTGATTTCAACCGAAACCGAAACAATATATATGTTTATAATCGGTTTCACTAATATTTGGAATTTCATCGTTTGAAGCCATGCGCAAAATATTCATCAGTGGAATCTGATTGTTTTAGTCTTTTAGAATTATCAATAATAATTTATCATACAATATAGTGATATTTTCGCATATATTATTTGCACAAATTTAGTTATAAATTTTACGTTTGGACTAAATTGTCAGTGGCATTATGAATTTTGTTTATGATGCCATGTGAATTGAAATTCTTCAAATCTCGAAATTCCATATCTTTTGATAAATATTATATTTATCTACATTTGTTTTATAAATGTAGTAATTGTGGTATATGATTACATATGTATGCTACATAATATTTATTTTGGGAATAATGATGTATTCATAAGTGCTATTTATTAGAACTTTTGTATTAATCATACACTTATATACTTAATTGTGACTTCAATGGAATTTATTTTGGTTTCTATATTGAAGTTTAATGCTATCATTTAAAGTAGTCATGTGTTTTTTTTTTATTAGTGAACCCAAAGACCAATTATATAGTGATACACATGATTACTTTAGGCTAAGTTACATAAATATTGCATTTCTATCCAAAGGAGATGTGTTGTACTTATATGTCATAATTTATCTCTTAAAGCATGTTCATAATACTTGAATATTGGTCATAGCCAAAGCGAAGCCAATGTTCAAGTAGAACCTTATATTTGATGTGTTCGTAATATTTGAATATTGGTCATAGCCAAAGCGAAGCCAATGTTCAAATAGAACGTTATATTCACTTTGTTGATAATACTTGAATATTGGTCATAGCCAAAGCGAAGCCAATGTTTGAGTAGAACTTTATACTTAATTTGTTCATAACATTTGAATATTGGTCATAGCCAAAGCGAAGCCAATGTTCAAATAGAACTTTATATTTAAATTTGTTCATAATGCCTAATATTGGTCATAGCCAAAGAGAAGCCAATGTTCAGGTAGAACCTTATATTTACTTTGTTCATAATACTTGAATATTGGTAATAGCCAAAGCGAAGCCAATATTTGAGTAGAACTTTATACTAAATTTTCTCATAACATTTGAGTATTGGTCATAGCCAAAGCGAAGCCAATGTTCAAATAGAAATTTATATTCAATTTGTTCATAATGCTTAGGTGATAGGAAAGTAACCAAAGCGAAAGCCGATTCATTTAAGTAGAACCTAATTAGTCTGTTATTTTGGTGTTATAACAGAATATGTCACATCTTCTTTTGTTTTAAAACTTTGTGCCTTATTACTATGCCTTAATTTATGATTATGCACTCTATTATGCCTTAGTTCATCATAATGTATTATTATTATGGCTTAGTTTATGATAATGCGTTTCTATTATGCCTTAGTTTATCATTATCATTGTGCCTTAATTTTTAAGTACCCTATATAATCACTCTTAGATCTTCTTTTAAACTAATATAACCTTTAATCTCCATAAATTATCCACTCTAGATTTACAATCACTAAATGTTTCCATAAAAATTTTCCTCTTATCATAATGATCTTGATTATCTGTTATGACAAAAGACTCTCATTGCCTTACCATATAAGTATATTACAGTTAGGGCATTATAAACGAGTAAAGTCAAATGTCTCTTATGATGATCAAGATTCCCTAAATATCAAAATCAGGAGAGATGTTTTAGATATCCTAATCTAAACATTGAGTGAGTAACAAAAATTCAAATGTACTTCTTAAATGCATGCAAACACTTTACATCTAATGATGATTAGTACAAAGTATAAATTAGGTTGATGATTTAGTGAACACATCATAATAATTGAAAACATGATCCTTAAGGGCTCAGACATGTTTCAAATTAAAGTTATTCTAGTGCATTTCACAATGAAACCTTTCTTAGCACACTTAAACATTTTAAAATCAGTCATCACTCACAAGTACCAAAGTAAATCGAGTGTGTGACAACATTGTGCATAAAGGTTAAATAATGTCTTAAACTAGAAAAGCAGATTTGTTCACCTCACTATCATTAACCCTTATAAAATGAAAAATAACTTAAATAAGGAGGATAGTTCTAATTTCTAAAATAAAGTACAAGCAAACTTTCAGTTCTAGTTCCCAATCGAACAACTGGCTAACAAAGAATAATCAATAATGATAATTGTGCCCATTAATTTTCAAATTAACACGTAAATGAACTAAAATCTAGTCTTATAGAAGCTTTCTTACGATCCATACACCGTAAATAAACCAAAAGAACAACTAAAACGAGAGTTAGTGACACAATTAATGTCAAAGTTATACAAACCATGAAAATCTATCTTTGTATTACACTTTATGATACCTCATTATGATCCAACATCACTTGGAACTTAGTATCATTACTAAAGTAAGACATTGACGATTATAAGGTTTCATATGGCTATGACAAAGTCACTGTTATCTTAAACTCTCATAGTTGTTGGTTATAATTGTTTAGTTCCGTTCCAATGGATTGAAATCTTTATAAATTATAACTAGATAATTCACGTTCATAATCTTTGTTATCACATAAAGTGAGAAATTTAACAAAGAGAATACATGTGTTAAAGGAATATACAAGGTTCCACTAAGAGTTCTAACTTACCAAAACTCAAACAAATTAGTGGATCTTATCCCAAAATGGAATATATGGGCATAAGTCCTTAGATCACTCACATAACTGATTATTTATTCTTGTACTTAATTAAGGAGGAACATTTTTCTCACCTTAAAGCTTTTAAGGACGAAGTTGAAAATCAACTTAACCATAAAATGAAAGTTGTGAGATTAGATGTAATAGATTAAATACTAAGATTGACATACAAATAATGGTGACACTCCCAATCTATAAGGATCATAGTAGTGCGAACCAGTAGATCATGTATGGTACTTATAAGATACATCATTAAGTTATGCATCTAAGTATCCTTATAGACATGATAATAAATATGTCATTTAAGTTATACATCTATTCCTATAGACCAAGGCTCTAAATATAACAACTCATATGCTAAACAAGGTTATCTAATATGTCCCTAATAAAATCCGGACATGAAGACAACCAAGTATAAACCATATGATTAGTTGTTAGCCGCAAAAAAAAAATAAAAAAAATTAAAAAAATAAAAAAATCCTCAACACTAAGCATGTTGCATGCCAAGTTCCTAAGGAATTCTAATATTAGTGGGAGTAATCAAAGTCCTTATCGATGACTTCTCTTCTGAAGTTAGTGGGAGCAGTAAAAAAGTCCTTATCCATGACTTGCCTAAAAGTACAAGAGGCGGGGGGAGAGACAAAGTTAAATTTAATCTTTGAATTTAACTCTGATTACACCTCTTGTACACCACGCTGTGATAACAGTAATCCACTTCCACACACTTAGAAAATAATGTTACTCCTAATATACCTGACTTAAATATCAAGAGGAAATCTATGAAATTATTAATGGTTTTACTTCTAACCCGTTCGATCCAGCTTAGTAGGTCATCAAGGCATAAGTTGCCTATTAACTTTGATGATTATGAACCTACCTTAATAAAGCTCACATGGATATTGGAAAGATTACTAATCATATCTCTTATACTAGAGCCATTATTAGCGATCAATCAAATCATCTGATGGAATAAAGCAATCATTAATGAGCTTAACTCCCTAAATCAGAATAACGTTTGAAGTTTCGTTTTCCATAGCTAAACTAAAATCCGAAAGGAGAAATTGAACGTTATAAACCATGGTTGGTAACTAAAGGCTATTATCAATTAAGAACCCTTTTTTCTAAATGATTCTCTCAGAGATTATCATTGTCCTTATTACTCACTCATAATTAAGAGTGACATTTAACGGACTTATAAAATATCTTTCCTCAATACTCAGTCAACATAAAGACATGTTCATAAACAAAGCTCAAGGTTTCAAGCCTGAAAGTAAAAGACACTTAGTCTCTAAGATGAGTACTATTCATATAAAGGGTTAAAGTAAGCAAACTTACAAGTGAAATTTAAAGTTTGATGAAATTAAAAATGTAACCATTCTTCATCAAGAATAAGTGGATAAATGGGCCTACCTTAAGATGAGTGGGAGAAACTAATACAACATTTTCCCTTATATACATTATTTTAGGGAAGTAATATATTAGTTTTGTTGCATGTGTCAATGCGACTTATTCTTGCATAATTTTGACATTAAAATCTTGGAGATGCTTCTTATGCAACAAGCATCAAAATACACCAATACCAACCTTATGAGACATTAATTAAGTCTCATAAGACTTAATTATGTGTTCAACACATTACAATATGCAACGCTGCTCTCAGTCTGTAACTCTAGTAACTAAAGGAGATTAATTAAAAAGGTTTAACTAATTAAATCTTATACTTCATTAGTTAGAAGTCTTACGTATGTTCAAGTCTATACTCATTTAGATATTGCCTACATTGCTGAAATACTAGAAGTGATGAAAATCATTTCCTAAGTTTAGTTTATCATAAAGCATCTAAGATGGCATTTCAATATCTATAAGAAACGAAAGACTATAAATTTGAACTATAGAAGAAGTGAGAAACTTAAAGTAGTTGACAATCTCTAAATTTTGACTTTATTGTATTCAAAGGAAATGAAATGTCAACTCAGGGGTAAATCCTTATGCCTGCGGACAGGTTTGTCTAATGGATCATGGATGAGTCACAAGAAACTGATAACAACAACCTAAGTTATTATGACATGATATGTTTGTCACTAGATGTTGTTGGTAAATTTATTAGTAGACTCATAATTCCGTAACTCCAAACATAACATATTGAAGACTCATTGTGATAAAGTCAGCTATCCTAATCTCTTAAAACAGTAACAGTTTTGAGTGGAGCTGCATTAAATTTTCGATACAAGATTATTATTCATTTAAGAACAAGTAGAGGAAACTAAGTCCTTGTATTGAAAACATTCATGATATGCTTAAGGATCCTATAACTTAAGGTCTATCCTCATAATTCTTTTCTTAGAGCTCATAATAAAGACGAGGTTTACTAATGACCGATCATGTCATAATATGAATGACTAATTATTAACTATTCCTCATCCGTTTTGATTTATTTTGTCTCTGAATATGTTATGCATGCCTAAATGACATATAGACAGTTTTACATATAAATCAAACGTTAAGGGCATCAATCTAGTCATTTTGGTTCTTAATTTCTTATGTTCGTTTTTCAATTGTAGTATGATTAATGGGGGTCTTGAGTTTAGAATAACTCAATGACTGTATTTTTCTACTACAGTTTAAAATTCGGAATCTGATGAGTGTTATTAACTTGGCCAAACTTTAGAAATGCTCATCATAAATGATCACTCGGACAAGTGGGAGAATGTTAGAAATATACCTACATGAATGTGTCCTTTGGGATCATTTGTTAATAACTACCAAAATGATATTAAGTCATATAAAGTCCTTATTAATGTATGACATAAAGTCCTTATTAATATAGTCATTATTTGATGGGAATAATGACATAATATGAAAGGTCTCTTGTCCTTTGATGTCTTATAAATATATGACTAGAGAACATAAACAACACCACCACATACACTATTATCTTTAGTCACAAAATCCATCAATAGAAGACATCTAAATGGAAGAGGAAGATCATGACTATGGCATCATCATCGTCATCTATAATCTCAATCTCTATCGGTATGTCCTCACCTTATATGTTTTTATGTATTACTTGATTGAATTGATCAACATGTGATCATGACTATGGCATCATCATCGTCATCTATAATCTCAATCTCTATCGGTATGTCCTCACCTTATATGTTTTTATGTATTACTTGATTGAATTGATCAACACCTTAATCGTAACCATAACTAAATTTTTGTTAATTCAAAAATCTCTTCCATGACCATAACCGATTGTCGGTTAGCCACTGATTATGGTTCAGTTTTGATCATTCTCGGTTAACCAAGAAAAATATTAATTTAACTAAATCATTGCTTATTCAGTCTGTGTGCCAAATGTAACAAGACAATAACTATTAAATAAGTACACAATAAGCTTCATGAATTACCCATGTTTAAGGTGCTTTATATTTAAAAGAATTATGGGTCTTATTTATTTATAAGAGAGCCCCCCATGTACGTTTTCTTGAGAGGCAATGTTTAACCATTAAACTTTAAACTTTTAGCTAGGTATAAACTCATGTGCAAATTCAAGATCTATATATGTCTACTGAGGTGGTTGTCATATCAACATACAAATGCAAATCCTAAGAGCTAATTACATGTTTAAATAATTAAAATGTCATTGTAATTCAATTGAGTGTTCATTGATAGTTTGTGTATTTGATAGCAAAGGAACTAGAGTTTTAATACTACTCTAGGAAAAGTGATTAATATAAACTTATGAAAACTATAAAAACTATTACTCATCTCTCCTTTGGATAGATATGAACCATTATTGTTTCAAGGCTGCTCAAGGATAATATATGAACCAATGTTGTGTCTCGGTAATTATCGATGGTTGCTTTAGTGCTAAGGGTGGACGGGTGGTTGTATTGTAGTCCCAAAAATCCAATACAGTAAGAAGTATATTATCTCTCTGAAAAAATGATTTTGTATGGAAGCATCTCATTACAAAAATATATTATATATCTATCTGAAAAAATAATTTTCTATGGAAGCATCTCATTATAAAAACGATTAAAATAATTAGAAACGTCAATTAGTAGAAGTGCGGTTTCAACGGTGAGTTAATACAACATGTGGTATAAACAACATAGTAAACAAAAATATACAATAGATAGCTAGTTTTAATATGTATCAAACTATATTTGGTTTCGGTTCGGTTATGTTCGGTTATTGGAAAATGAATAACCGTAACCGAACCGCGAATATCGGTTTCGGTTATTTCGGTTCGTTATTTTCGGCTTTTTGTTCGGTTCGTTTATTTTCGGTTCGGTTTTGTCAGTTAATTCGATTTTTGCTCACCCCTACCCCACAATACACACAATCACACACAGAAAAAATGTCTCTGAAGATGATGATATCCGTCCTTGTGGTGCCTCAGATCAGCACCCGACCCCTCCACCATGTAAAAAAGGCGGGGTAGTTATGTTTAGAAAGATCAGATGCAACACATTGAAGGCAGATATTCCTATTCCGACAAAAACTAACTCGTACGACTACCGCCTTGGTAGAGAGAGAAAATCTGGAGGATTCTCACCTCCAAACGAAACCAACATAGCCTTAAGACATTATGACAAGTTCAAAAACAGTAAGACTAAGAATTATCGCAGAAATGATGACCCACTTGCTGTGAACGAGGAGGGATTTTATTTCGAAGAGCTTCAGGGTAACAAAGACAAAAAAGTGGATGGAAACTCCAACAAAAAGAAGAAATTTTCTGATCACAAGGTATGTGATCATGGCAAACGCACCACCAAGTCAAGAAGAAAGGATGACCCACTTGCTGTGAAGGAAGAAGGAAAATTTTGTGAAGAAATCCATGGTAACGGAGGCAAGAAAATGGATGGAAAGTCCAACAACAACAACAAGAAATCGTCTGATCACAAGGTTTGTGATCATGGCAAAAGCACCACCAAGTCAAGCAGAAAGTTCATGGTTTCAAAAGAAACAATTTCATTTGATTTCTAGATCATGAAATCTAGCCTTAATTACTCCATGGTTTTATGTAAAAATATCATATATTAACTATTAGCTGATGATGGAGTTTAGGGTATGAATGGTGCTTTAGGATTAGGATGATGGAGATGAGTGTTCTTTGAGTTGTCTGCTGGATGAAGTGCTAAAAGAGCATGGAATTTGAGATTAGATGAAGTGCTAAAAGTGCATGGTTTCAAAAGGTGCAAAAAAGAACAAGCTGTATATACCAGAATTCAATAAGATTCACACTTGACTTTTGGTGTTTATGTGGATGATTTGTTGGTAACTGGGAGCAAACAAACAAGAGGTTGAACTGTTCAAACAAAGTGCATGCAAAGTTTAAAATGACATATTTGGGTCTGCTAAACTACTATCTTGGCTTGGAAGTGCAACAAAAGAAAGAAGGAATAATACCTAAACAATCTGCATATGCAGCAAAGGTAGTGAAGCTAGCAGGTTTAGCAGATTGTAATGAGACAAGAATACCAATGGAAACAGGTTTAAGATTGCAGAAAGAAGAGGGTGGTGAGGCTGTGAAAGCAACCAGCTTAAGAAGACTTGTTGGATCTTTGAGATATTTGACTCACACTAGACCTGACTTGAGTTCTAGTGTAGGGTATGTGTGCAGGTTTATGCAACATCCAAAGATAGCACATTTGAAGGTTGTCAAGCATCTCATCAGATATGTGAAAGGAACAATTAGCCATGGTATTTTCTTGAAGGCAGGACAAGGTATGGATTTAATGGGTTACAGTGATAGTGATATTAATCATATGGTTGATAATGATGATGGTAAAAGCACTTCAGAAAATGTGTTTTACTACAATGATTCTCTGGTGAGTTGGCACTCACAAAAATAGAAGCCAGTTGCTTTATCCAGCTGTGAAGTTGAATTTATGGCAACAACAGTTGCAGCTCAGCAGGCTTTGTGGTTGAATGAACTGCTTGAGGAGTTGACTGGGAACAAGCTGGTAAAACACAAGGTTATTGGTTGATAATAAAACTTTGCTTTAATAAAAAATCCAGTTTTTCATGGCAGATCAAAACATATAAATATGAGGTATCACTTTATAAGAGAGTGTATAGAAAACAGTCAAATAACAGTTGACTTTGTGAGCAGCAATGATCAGAAGGCAGACATTATGACTAAGGCATTGGGAAGAGTTAAATTTGAAGAAATGAGGAAGCTTTTGGGTGTAAAAGATTTCCAAAACTGATTTATCATAATGGCGTCAGGAATGAGATTAATAATTTGGCACATTAGTATGCACAAACTCACTGAGTCACTGGTATGCAATGATGTTGGGTTGTTCTTGCTTAGAACTGACTTATTGATCAAATTTGAGAGGATAAAGGATTTGGAATTAAGGGGGGGGGGGGGCGGATGATGTGTTAGAAAAGTTTAATTCCAAACGTGATAAAGTGCTGAAATTACAGGGACCGAAAGTGTAAAAGTTAGTTTGAGTTTATTAGTTTGTTAATTGTCGTTAATCTTGTTTAGTGAATAAGCTCTATAAATGAGCATGTAATCGGTGTCTGTAATTCTCAATTGAAATAAGCATTTTATTTTCCTCTCAATCATTCTTGCAAACTAGATTTCATATCAATTGATTTCATCTCTTCAAAGCATTCGTGTAGGGCGATTCGATTTAGTGTGGTGAATCTCCTAGTAGATTTAGGTTTTTAGCAAGCAAACACTCTCAACTCAAGAATTAAACAAATAACAAAAGAAAACAATTTTATTGAGTCTTCCAATAAAACTATGTTTTTTTCTCTAAGGCTATTTATAATGGTTCTCCTTACCTTTCACTCCCCTCACTTTTTTTTTGTCAATTCGGCGTCACATCACCACCCTATACTCCCTTCACTATCACTTTCAATAGCTTCATGTCACTTTTCCAACCCCTCAGTTTACTTTTATTATTATTTTAATCAATTTAAATTAATTTTTAAAAAAGAAACAAAGTAGGAGATTGGGAGAGAGAGAGAGAGATTGGGCCCACCAAAACTCACCACAAAAGAAGGGGAAAGGGAATCGAGTGGTGCCCGAAGACATCACCGCAACCATCTCACCGGGGCCCACCCAATAGTGGTACCATGCATCATCGAAGCCACCTAAGCATCCCAGAGGGCTCGGGGTATGCATTACAAATTTGCAATCAACGTAAGTAAGTTTGTATGACCAGAGAATTGAAGTGCAACTTCATGTGTTTGATATTAATTTAGACGTTTTTAGCAACTAGGAATGATCCATCCCCAAACAAGAATTATGCAAAAAATTAAATTGCATTAAACGTCTTCTATATATTTATTTTGTTTAAACATTCCAAATGAAAATGATGTGACCTGGATTCGAGAAATTAATGAACAGACCGGTAATATAGATTGAATTGCTGCAAGTTTTTTCTATTCCCTTCTCATGCAAAGTGATTACATATTTAAAGGAAAAATGAAACATAACTACTAAACTAGACGTGACTAATATTTCTCCTAAATGCAAGCTTAAAATACGTACGTGGGCATAATGCAACTGAATTGAAACATGCAAATTAAGAAGTAGATCTACTACGATCGATTTGGGTCAACAACTTATGCCGGGCAGTCTGTATCATGAAATGATTCTTAAGAAACCGAATTAGGTTAAGATGGAGATTAGGGGTGTTCACGGTCCGGTTTATACGGTTTTTGAGTCAAACCGTAAACCAAACCGTTAGCTACGGTTTTTAATAATCGAAAACCTAAACCGAACCGTTAAATATTAAAACCAAACCAAACCGAACCGCTATTTCCGGTTTGGTTTCGGTTTGGTTTCACGGTTTAGGATCTTTAAGCTTTCAATATAAGTTTACAATAATAAAATTTAAATTAAAAGAAAATTCGAAAAATCAACTTTATCAAATGAGACAATGAGAGTATAAGCTACTCTACTGTACTTGTCATCTCTAATTTGTTAATACAAAATCCACCTTCAAATAGGACATGTAACCACCAAAACGTGATGCAAATACTAAAGTTCATAATATAAACAATAGTGTACTAAAGTTCTAGATTTCTAAGATGAAAACATGTCTAAATTTCCAAATTTTTAGTTTTTAGACTCTAAAACTTAAAATCTCATTACAAAAAAGTATTCGTGAATATGATTGATTGTCTTTATTCAGCATAATACCCAATACAAGACCCTATATACAATGGCGCAGCTATTAAGGGGCCGGGGGGGCGCC
>JBCNJP010011181.1:0-17856 GCA_039602395.1 Deinandra increscens subsp. villosa
TTGACACAGTTTTGCTAGCATAGATTCGCTCGAAACTGGTTTGAACTTTCGTTCAGGTTGGTTCGCTCGGTAGTTTCGTTCGAGCAGGTCTACTTAGTTTCGCGGGCGACACTATAGTTTCGCTACATAGTATCGCTGGATGCATTTTCAAACAATTTCGCTACATAATTTCGCCCAGAGAACACACAGTTTCGCTGGTCGCGAAAAAACTCGTTTTTAAGACCAAAAATCAATCTAACAGTTTCCATACTTCATGTAATTCATTATCTAGCATGCATAAACATTTACCAACATTAAACAGTAAGTTTTAGCACCTTAAACGTGGATTTTCATCATCAAATCACCAAAAACACATTTTAAACCTAAAATGACCTAATTAGCATAAATCTTCATTATGGTATGATTTTACACGTAAAGTTTCAGACTTTATAACAGATCTAGCATTCCTAAGCATCATATCAAAAGATCAAGTGATTCCATGAAGATCTAAGCATGCTTTAAGGTAAAACACATAGAAAATGCATGAAGAATGGTTTTGGGACTTACGATTCGATCTAGGGTCCGAATGGATGAGATGAGATGATGGTTTCTTGGTGGTTTCCTCGGATGGCCAGAAATCTCGAGAGAGCAGATGGAGAGTGGTGTGTGTTTTGTGTGAAATGATGCAAATGGGAAGTAACTAGGGTTTTATAAAATATATATCAGGGGCTAGTTTCGCTGGCAGTTTCGCTCGCCAAGCGAAACTGGCTCTGTAAGTCAAAGGTTTAGCTACCGAGCGAATCTATAGTTTCGCTCGGTAGTTTCGCTGGAAACCAAAAGTGACCAATTTACATTCTATTATCAATACTAAATCATGCGTTTAAATCACATTGCACATAATGACAATAAATAAACACATAACACATATGGACGGGTTCGGTGATCAACCAAAAGTCGTGGACGTATTCGGCCTAGTTAAGAATTAGTTACTAAGTTAACACTTATAACGTAACTAACGGAGATTGTCTAACGGAAGTTAACCTTGAAGTTCTCGGATGTCACATCAAGGGTTTGACCGGAGGTTTGAGCTTCAAGACAAGACAATGGGAGCTGTGCAGAAACAGTTGGGTCAACTAGCTGCTGAGAATTCAAGACGAGAGCCAGGTAAGTTGCCTAGTGATACTAACATTAACCCAGCTCACCAAGCTTCTACCTCAGGTATCAAGAATGTCCGAGGAGTTCCTATTAGTGCAATCAACACGGTGGTAGATGAAGACTCGAGTGAGGTTGAGGAAGAGTTCGAAGAGTTGAAGACACCATTGATTCCGGTTAAGATTGGAGAGTTCTCAACCAACAAGGCATTGTTGGATTTTGGTGCATCGGTGAGTGTTCTTCCAAGTAGCATATGTGAGAAATTTCATTTGGGCGACGTGCAAGAGGTCAAAACAAAGGTGGTATTTGCGGATGGATCATCAAAGAAACCACGAGGTATGTTGAGGGGTGTGGTTGTTCAAGTTGGTGAATTTTACTACCCCGAGGACTTCTTGGTAGTGGATTATGAGGATACGGGACATCAACCAAGGATCATACTTGGGAGACCATTCTTGTCCACCGCAAACACACAGCGAACACATGCACAATGCAGTTTGGTAGCGGGGTATTATCTTTAAATTTATTTAATCATGTTTTTGAATATTCGGTTATTAATACTATTCCGATATTGTTTGCTACTAACAAGTGTCCTCCTAGTAAAATAGAGGAGGATACAATGGAAGGTGATATTGTGGTTGACAGGTTTGCAAGATTAGAGATAGATGATCCCAAGTGTGGGGATACGGGAGACCCGGTTGGTATGGTGGCATCTCTCGGTCATGAGGAGGTCGAAAGTAGTTGTGAGAAGAATAAGAAGGGTCCGAAGGCTACGAAGAGATTCAAGGGGAATTCCAAGCATGATCGAGGCGATGCTGATGGTCGAGGAGCTGGGAAGATGAAGGAGGAAGGTCACGTTGAGGTATGGGGATGGAGTGATAATGACAACGCAGAATGTGCTCAGTGTTCCTCTACTAAGTCAAGGTTGGGTGACAAGTACATATTTGAGCCTCCGTGAAAGGGAAGTACGGTCTGGCTGAAGACCTTAAAAACTTAGCGCTAACTGGGAGGCAACCCAGCGGTTTGTTTTTCATTTTAATTTTTGTGTGTTTTCGTAGTTTTTGTTAGATTTTACGTTTTGGTGTGTTTTCAGGAAATCGGGAAGTTCGGAATTGGATTTGTGCTAAGTACTGCGTTCCAGGTAAGTTTTAGTAAAATTTTTGTAGTACATATGTTCGGTGGTGAAAAACATGATGTTTTCCCAGAGATAGAAAATTTTTGAGGCCCCAAATTTTCAAAACTTTCTGCCAAAATAGGGCATGGGCGGTACGCCCAAGACAATCCTAGTCTGGGCGGTAGATTTTTAAATACGGGCGGTACGCCCTAAAACTTTATGTTCTGGGCGGTACGCCCGGATTTTTAAATGAGAAAAAAAAGAACAAAACCAGCGGCGGTCGGTCGTATCCACAACCACCACCGCCGATCTTCACTCTCTCTCCCGATTCATACCACCACCGCCACCGAACGACCACCACCGCCGCTACCGCTGAGCATTTCACTGCATTTCGAGCATCTTCCAGGTTCCAACTTCTATTTCGTTGTTTTAATTTTACTTAGATTCGGTAGGTTTGAGTCTTAGGTTAGTTTTTTTTTTTTTTTTTTGTTTGCTAGTTTCGTTCGTTTTAGCCGATATTGAACTGATCTATGGTGAGAACGAGGTTGTCGGAGAGTGATGTGTTGCGAAGATGCGGTTAATTTGATCGGTTAAAACCGATTTCGTTTTTTTTTTGAGCTTCAGTTTGGGCGGCGTACCGCCTAGGTCTCCAACATTTTGGGCGGTACGCCCAATTTTGAAATTAGGGTTCCTGCAAGAGAATTGGGCGGCGTACCGCCCCATCTGCACCATTTTTGGGCGGTACGCCCAGGAACGATTTTCACAGAATTTTCAATTTTTCCAAAAAACCCAATTTTTGTCGTTTTTAACTTTCAGATTTAGTTTTAGGTTTCTTTTTTGTTTAATTTTGTTTTTCTTTATAAAATTTTGAAAAAACCAAAAAAAATTGAAAAATCGAAAAATACAAAAATAGTTTGGGAAATGTGACAATCAATTGCAGGAAGGCCCGTTTTTTATCATTTTTATTGTTATTGTGCTAACTCGTTTGAATCAGGATGTCGGACCAACCGGGCTCTAGTTCCGGGACACGCGGTCCCAAGAGGAGGCGACGTGGAGATCCAGATGCCGCTGTTCCGGTCCCCCCATTCAGACGGAGGATCATCAACTACTGGGGGCCCGAGATCTTGCCAGAGGCCGATGTGTTGCCGCCACCCGTCGCGAGGAGGAACCACGCGCACCATTCACTTCTGAGGTTCGAGCGCGACTCGCATGAGGACAGGCAGATGCGGAGGTTCATTGAGATGCCGTTGTTGCACCATCGTACGATCGAGTGGGGGTTGTTGGCTCAGCTTGGGCAGTTGGAGAGGATTCGTGGACTGATTACTGACCGATGGAGGAGAGCATTGACTCCGGCTGACCATCAGTATGTGGAGCTTACTGTTGAGTTTTTGGCGACTTTTCAGGTGGGTCCGGGGAAATTCGGAGATAGGAACGCGTTATCATTTGCTTTGGGCCGTCGGACTCATCATATGAGTATTCCGGACTTCGCGGTCGTTTCAGGGTTGTACACCCAGGAGGAGGTTGAGGCACCGGCGTTTGCTGCTATGCCGAGAGGGCTCTTTAGCCGACCACACCCCAGGGGGTTACTGATTTGCAGCTTACAGCGTTCTGGGATGCGATTGGATCGGTCCCGTATTTGGATAGTGTGGTAGAGTCGCAGATTAGGGATCCGGTGATTAGATATATTCATAGGATAGTTGCGTGTACTATTCTCGGTCGTCGTTCCGGCGTCGAGAAGGTCACGAAGCTAGATTTGGCGGTGCTGCGATCGATCGTTGAGGGCCATGACCTCAACATTGTTGGGGTTCTGATTTCATCATTTGCGAGGAGGAGGACGTCGGGGAAGGGGGCGTCCATCTGAGTATGGGGCCCTATGTTACTAGGTTGGCGAGGCGTTTAGGTGTATTTGAGCCGGGTAGGTATTTGGAGACCCATTTGACTATCGGGGCTGAGACTTCTCCGTACGAGTTAGGTGACATGCGGCTGGCTTCTATGGTGACTATGACTGATCCCCCGCAGTGGGAGGCCGTTCGGGATGTTATCGTACAGGGAGATGAGGCAGCTAGGGCCGCGAGGCGGCATAGGATCTTGCATCAGGTGGAGAGGCCTTTGAGGCTGAGACCGGAGAGGCCGCCGAGGGCCGATCAGGTTACGTTGGATATGGTTCAGGATGCTGTGCTGGATTATGTGGATGTTCGGTTTGAGAGGGTAGAGCGGGCGATGCGCTGTATGATGACCCATCAGGGAATGGCTATCCCTGATTTCTTTCAGGAGCCTGAGGGTGATGCTGGTGGAGATGCTGGAGGAGATGATGATGCTGCTAGAGATAATGCTGGAGGTGATGAGGAGTAGGTGCTGATCATGCTGATGTCACTACCATTACCGATCGGTTTTGTTTCTTTTACCCTTGTACTTTTTGGTTATTTTGTTTTTGCTAGATCATGGTCTGTATGATATGATATTATATTGTAACTGGGGGTACTGTACGGGGTAACCGGTTGGGTGGTTGTGATTTTCTTTTGATTGTATATATAGATGGTATGATGTGTTTGTGTTTCTTTGGTAGCACCATGGGTGAGATGTGCTATTCCATACAATACTTCTTCCATTCGATTTCTGGAATTCACGATCTGTGCGAGAGGGTGTTGGACGACTTCCGAGGAGCTTTTCACGATGATATTAGGGGAGTGTGTTCCAACTTGTACTTTTTATTTATTTATTTTACTTTTATTTATTTTTGCATTTTATCTTTATTTTTATTTTTATTTTATCGTCCGTGTCTGTATATTCGTCATGTGCGTGTTTCCTATCACATTGAGGGCAATGTCGATCTTAAGTGTGGGGAGGGAGACAGGACGCCAGTTTTATTTTTAATTTTAAAGTTTTTGAATTTTTAGGTAGTTGTGTTTATTTCGAAACAAGAAAAAAAAAACAAAAAAAGTGAAAAACATAAAAAATCCAAAAAGATTTTGTAATTTTTGAGTCAATTTTAGTTTTAAGTGTTTGAGTCAAAAATTGTTTTGGGATAATTGCCGGTACATGGAAAATGATAGTACAATTGGGAATCGATTTTCAGAAATAAATTAAAGAAAGAAAAGGGAAAAGTGGTAAGAAAAGGAGAGAATGAAAAATATATCTAATTTGTGATGTGTCGGTAGGCCCAGCTGAGTTAGTAAAGCTTAATTATCCCTTGGTGTTTATTGTTGTATAAATATGTAAATAATTCAGCTTGCTAGTGGGTTCCCATTTTAGGAGTTAGAGTGAGATTGAAACTGATGATTAGGAGGAAAAGGACCTTTTTAAATTAGAAACTTATATATCCTCAGAATAGCTGGCACGTTATGATCTTTTTGCGAAAGCAAATCCGAGAAATAACGGCGCCCCATCTTTCCATCTTTTGAGCATAGTAGGTAATTAATTGGTTAATAAATTAGAGTGAAGGGGCAAAATACTCACGTACGAACTAAGGATAGTATCTCGTGGTGAATACCTCTGATGATGTTCCGGATCTCGCGGGCAAAACACTCACGTATGATTTCGGGGGTAAGACCTTGTGAAAGAATGCCTCTGATGATGTCCGTTGGTAAATCGTAGTTAAAATTAACCAACTATAAAATAAATAAAAAAAAAAAAAAAAAAAAGAGGAAAAAAAAAGAAAAGAATTAGAAAAAGAAAAGAAAAGAAAAAATAGAAAGAAATCAGTAGTCAAATAAATGCTCAAGCAATTTCATTATTCATTCAAATTCATCATTCTTGTGATATATGAGTATCTAGTTTAACTAGGGTGGGGAAAATATAAATAATACATCTTTATTACCCTTTACTTTGACCGAATATGAGTCGGGATTAGATTGAGCTAGAATTTTCTGAATGTGGGACACATAGGCAGGTTGATACAAATGATTGGTAATTCATAAACACCTTGGGGGCTCAAAGGTCAGTGGTTGGGTTTAGTCGGATAGAAATATCGGCGATTGCAATTAGTATATGTGAATACATTTTGGAATGTGGAATTGAATCGGTTGATAAATGTTAAATTGTTGAATGATTTGAAATTGATTTCCCGATTATGATTCCATGGCAGTTTTTCCGAGACGGAAAAAGTCAAGTGTGGGGATGTGATGTTAGTCCAATGTGTCGTCATTATTATGCTTGTTTTGTCTTATTTATTTATAATAATGATTGGATTACGTTGCATTTTCACGGGTTTTCATGTTTTGAGGTACCATGAGCTTAATGAGCTAAAAATGGAGTTTTTATGAAGAACTGGAAGCTGCTGGTACAGGGATCGAGAATCGAGCGGGAACGAGTGAAGACTTAGAAGAAATTGGAGAAAGTTCCTGAGATCCAGATCTGGGCGGTACGCCCAGAAGTGAAGAAACCAGGGCGGTACGCCCTAAAGTTTAGAGAAGCGGCCGAATTTTACAATCCGGGCGGTACGCCCGGAATCCCACATTTTGGGGTGGTACGCCCCGAATTGGTCGTCAGAAGATTTAGATTAGGGTTTAGTATTTAAACTTGTTGGTGAAGTTTTTGTTTAATCCATCTTCATTCTTGTGCGACCAGAGGGCTGAGACTTACGAATCTTCAACCTTTTTGGGAGTTCTTTGGAGAATTCAATCATTCGGTAACTATTTTTAATGCAATCTTTTAATATAATCATGCTTGTTTCGTTAGCCATGTCCGGCTAATCACCACTAACTGCTTTTGGTGATTGGTTGGCGGAATCGTTCTATGACTAATTGATGTGTTCGGAACTATACCTAAAAATGACTACTATATCCTAGACCTAACGTAGACCTAGACACACCTAAATTTTACCGAAACTACCTAAAACTAGACCGAACCCTTAGGCAAGTGTACCTGTCGGATTGTAGCTTAGCTAAGGTAAGACCGGGAATATCGAACCCTAGAGACACTCTATAGACAAAATTAACCTAGGACCTATGAATAGGAAAATTGAGTTTTGGTTTTGGAAGTGATAACTAAATTAACTAACTAACTAACAACCGACAACTTGAGGCAACTTAGGACGAAGTCAGAGATGATAAATGTACCACCTAGACCTAGAATCCTAATTAATATTAACGACCTCACTCGGCTATGACAATTCTGATGGAACCGGGATCTTAACACACAACCTATAGAAACTCTACGAGCCCCCGAATCACTCTCCGGACGATACTGATAGAATACCTACAAATTGGAATACACTTACCGGTTTATTAGTTCACCTTTTGAGTTCTTCCTAATTGATTACTCTAACGCTCGGACAAGTGGTTCACCTTTTGAGTCCTTCCCACTTCAACTACCCTAGAACACCCTCAAAACAATCTAAGGCACCCTAGACTAGCCGGAGCTACCTCTAATTCCTACAATTGACACGAATAACAAATTGACTAAATTCCTAGGGCACTTCCTTTTGAGACAATGTTAACCTAGTTCATTAACCAACCCGACTACCCGATAGCTATCATCCTTTTGAGCTTATTTAGACAGGCAGAATATTGAATTCAAGAAATCAATTACCAACTAATTCTATGATCTACCAAATTAGCAAACCACATTCAATAGCAAACACACAGTCACACCATTAAACTACCTAACTCAAACCGAAAGACATTCGCAAGCTAGGTAAGAACCAATCAATAATCTCAATCCTAAAGACAATACGCACATGCATCCAATTATAGAAAATAGAGGAATTTAAAGAGCAATCAAACCCATCAAAATATATCATAAACCAAGAAAAGTCGTTAACACTAATTAGTCATCATAACGGCCTAGGCGGCACTAAGTGCTTAGCCTAGGATCATGTTCAAAGTAGAAACACAGAGAAAGTCTAAAGCTTGATCAGTAAACATGTCTAGTTTAAGTACTTAATTAAGAAAACAAGAAGAGAATAAAAACCGAACACACGAACACGAAGTCGAATGTTTAATCCTTAGTCTTCTCCTTGATCCTTAGCCTTTCCACTCTCAAAATCGCCTCTTGGTTGCTCTCGAATCGACCAACAATCAAAAAGTTCGAATTGTCGTTCGAATGGAATTGTTTTTGCCGAACTCCTTCTGCCGCCTCAAAAAAATTATGTCGTCCCCCAAATTTTCATGCGAATGAATCATTTATATAATTCATGTTGACCTAAACTCTTTGTTGACTTCCCATGTGCAGCCCAAATCAAGTTTACCCAATTCTGTATTTCTAGTCGGTCCATGGCCCCTCCGAATTTCCGTACATAGTTCCAATTAATTTGGTGGTTTTTTTCTTTGAAGCCACGTTCACGAATTCACAATTAAACATGATGAATTTTATATAATTACAAATAAGCCTTCTGACTTCCATTAATTCAACACTGATCCTCAAGCTTTTATAATTAATTATTTAACCCTTGAACTTTAATGAAATATCATACCATCCCTTTAGACATTTATACCAACCTGCAAGAAATATATTTACCCACTTTAAGCACAATTAAATCACAACGACCTAAATAAACACAAGACTTAATTAAATATTAAACTCACACCAAAATATATAAAAATGACTCAATAGCACATTAAAACTCAAATAATATAAAATAGATGAAAACTTAATAAAAAGGACTCAAACTCGACTCAATTTATATACAAAATACACGGAAAATATAGATGTGTTTGCAACACATCACTAATCAATTGCTAAACTAGTTGTTCCGGAATACTTGCTACCGTTAAACACCCGCATGCGAAATTGTTTAATTTAACTAGTAACCTAGGGTTTTAGTGGTCCACTGTTTATTGATCTAGCACTTTCTTGCGGCAGGACTAATCAGCCCATTAGGAACTTAGGTTATTAGGTCAAGGAAGCAATTGGGGGGCATGTCTATGTGTCACTAGTTAGTAATTAGGTTTGTCTAGATCGGTAGCCAACCAGGATCCAGAAGTGGTTAGATTTGTCTCATTTGAATTTAATCAATTCTTTAGGTTAAAGTTAGTTACTTTGTTAGTTAAATCACCCCAACAATTCAAAACAGCCAAGTGGCAATTTTAGGTAATTTTAGGTTAATCGGTACTTTAAGTTAATTTAGTTAATCAATTAGTCAATTTCCACATATTCCTCAGGTTCGATACCCTAGCTTCCACTACTACATAATTTATCTAAGTTGGGGATTTGAAACGGCCTGACAAACCGTTATCAGTTACATAAACCATTAATTATGGTTTACTTAGCTTGTGGAGTTTGACCGGCGTTGTTGCCCCTCTTATGATTATCCCTGGTTCGTATGTCTCGTTTGATCCATATAACATGTCGCCACGCCAGGCTGTGAGGAAAAGTTTCCAGAGATGGTTCCAAGAATTCTTGGCATGCCATCGCCTTCCTGACAGTCGCGTAGACTTTCGTTGCCGAGGGTAGCAGATCCCACCGGATAATCTCTCTCTTTTTATGTGATCAAACTAATGGTTAATAGCATTAAGGGATTGAAAAAGCTTTTGTTCTGACCTGATTTTGTTGTATGTGGCTATGTCAACAACGCAAGTCATAGGGTTCGTGCCCCTATGTTTGATATCTCCCCATATGCCTTGCAAGGTGATCCAAAAAGCTTCAAGTGCTGAACCACTTTTCTTAATTTCATTTGCTTTGACATTGAAATCTAAGCACTATAGTTTGTCTTTGCCACTGTTGTAAGGGACCACCAAGACATCCCATAGCGTTTTCACGGTGCGAAACTCGGTAAGGTTGCTGGCCCAAAAAGGTTCAATATCCTATATGAACCATGAGAACACAACTAAATCATTATGTTCCTAATGTCGGTACTTTTCATTTGATGGGTCTGGCGATGCAGTTTTGCCTCATAAATGGCTTAAAAGGGTTTTTGATTTACCCCTAATTAATGGCGCCCCACATCATACGGGCCAAAAGGGCGTAACTTTGACCGTTTAACTTGAGACTAATATTCAAGTTGTCAGACAGGTTTTGTTATGTTTTGTTTTAGGGCTGGTTGTTAAGGCTACTTTTTAATATATTCGCAAATCGTTGTTGCTGGTACCGGCATCATCATCTTCGGTCATGATAGCGTTCTGGGGCTATATTAAAGGATTATTTGAAGGTAGATGATGAGCAACACTCCACTGATACCATTGAAAAGTTGGTACCGGGAAATTAGGAATAAGATTGTATTATTTCCTGTTGTATTTTACAAGGAACATGTACAAGACTTATACAAGGAAACAATACACAAACTATGTTGTGATTTAGCTGGCATTAGCTGTGCTTAACCTCTAAATTTGGGATAATGGGAAATGAGGTTTGAATGATTCCATAAAATACTCAAACTATATTTTCCCTTTTTGGTTCTTTTCCACAAATTGAACCAAACATAACAAACAGATGCAATTTACAATAGAATATTTGAATACAATATTGGAGCAAATGGACTATGTGCATTCAGCAAGTAGTTTGGGCACAATTTGGATGCTAAATCATCATCTAGTGAGATTATGAATCATTATGCAGTAAAAAAGTTGAACAAAAATATATTAATTAGAAAAAGATGGATAATGGGATTCTAAATAAAAAACTGAAAACGGGGACGTAATTAACATTAAGAAGTCGTCATAGTTCTTATCTAAACTAAAATGCTCATAAATTCAACTCTAAACTTCATTTTACTTTCCTAGTTTTTGGTTTAAATAACTATTAGTCCGTTAATTTAAATTCAACTTTATACTCATCATAATTCATTTTTCTTTTTAATAAATTAAAGCCATGACACTAACTGTTAAATATTTTTGTTAAATAAAAGAGCAATTCAGTCGTTTTACATGTAACTATGTAAGAACTAATTATATAACTTACGAAATAACTTAATAGTTTAGAGACTATATTTGTGTAATTTATTGAAAATAAAAACCCAAAAAAATTAGCAACATATTCGTCCGCCTCTTTAACCCCACTTTATCCTCTTTAATAGATTTTTTGTTAGGTACATGTAATTGATTTTTGTGTATTGTTGATTAATTGCTTGGGTTCACAAAATAATTTTGAAATCCCACTCGATGAAGTGTCGATTTTCATGCTCCCTTTCATTTTCTAGGCCATATTTCATATGGGTTGTTCATCAAATTTTATGGAGTGTTCATGAAGTGTGCTAGCCGGAGTTACACCACAAACTTTCGTATTGGTGTGATGGCCTTAACCGCGAATAAATGAACATATCTAATTAATTTAAGGAGAATGTAATTGTCCTTTTTATATTAGTTTATATAAGATTTATGACCTGCGCGCGTTGCGGCGCGCGACATGTTAAATCCAATTATGTGAGGGGGACATAGATGTAAAGTCAATTTTGTTAGCTTACAACGTTAACAAAATTTGTACAAGTATGTGAACATGAGATACATAATCTTGTAATACCATACATAGATAATCAAAGTACATAGTTTGTTCTAATACATAAATTGAGTACAAAATGACTCTAGAGAGGGGGTTTACAAGTAGCCTTTTTGTGATTGGTAGTTGATCAAAATTCCTGAAGATACATAGATGACTAGATGTAGTTGTCTGCAGTTTTGGCATTATGTAAGGTTATTCTGAGTTTAGTGTTTTGACTAAATTTAGTACTCATTGCATTTAGAAAAAACTTCAGTGTCATAGAGAACGTGTAAATTGAATGATATATATATATTTACCTGGAGTACATGTGCAAAGTTAATGTGGTTAGATGGATCAATAAACATATATTGATGCAAACAACTCCCTTTTCTTTTTAGAAATAAATTATGATTTCAAAAGAAAGCAAATGAAATAATTGAGGTTTTATAGATTTAAATGGAATTATATAACTCAATTAACGGATACTACCTCATGTTTATTTGTTGGGTTTTATGGGTTTGTTCTCTTCTGTAAATTTGTGAATAAATATTCAAATTGTTAATAGACATGTGTATAAGAAATCAATGGTTGATGGCTAATGCTATAGATATAATCAGTTCTTTAACTTATACTTGTCAATTTGAAGTTTTCTTTTTTCAAACCATAGAATCCTAGTTGATTACTATTGTATTGCAAAGTTTGACAATTATACAAAGTAAGACCCAGGGACTATATGTATTCATGATCAACATCATTCTGACACGAAACACAGTCTTACAATTTTTAAGAAGAATATGATAAGTGATGTTATCCTAACGATGTGTAGATATATTGTTACATACCTAATTTTCGAAGGTTGCCTCAACATGGGCTATACAATTTGTCTCTCCAATTGATACATCATATTTAAATATCATATGGCAACCTTATACTGCATAAAGGTCAAGCAGTCATATGAGTAAGAAAGAAACCCTTATATAACTAATATATTGGACAAAATAACATATTGAACCAAAGAAAGTCAGAATGTACGTTTCATTAAGAAAGTCAGAATATATAATGCTTTTTGTTGTGTTTTCTTACTACGCAATAACTACCTTGTTGAGGATTCAAACAATCGAAAATGGAATCGGAACCACGAGAATCAAATCAAACATCATAACTATTCAATTAAACGATTCGCCAACGATTACACACGAGACTGAAAAGAAAAATTGAAGTTACAGAAAATGAGAACGATGAACCCTAATAAGCTAATCACTTCTAACGGCTACAAACAGCAATTAACAAACTATAACTAATTATGAATGCGTTTAAGCACTAAGACCCCTCGACAATTAGAAGTTGTCACAATCAGTCCCTCCGCGTATTTGACTTAACTCCACAAATCTCCTGACCGCTTATAGACCCGAGTTCGAGCCACAGATCCAGCAGATGAACTAAACTCAATATTTTACATTCTCCACCTTGAGATTAAGTTCATCTATAACATAAATCCCAAATAAGTGAGATCAAATATTGAACCAGAATCATTAGCATCGAATAACAGAGGTCCAATGGACTTGATTATCCTAATGTGACCCAAGCTCAATATATCAAGATCACCTTACTTGAAATATGACAAAAATACCCATTAACCAATACCAAGAATCCTCAAACAAGACTCAAACTTGGATATTGGTAAAGACTTTGTAAACACATCAGCCCCATTATCACTGGTTGACACATACTCAACCAAGATCTCCTTTGAATTTATAATTTCCCTAATGAAATGTAATTTGACCCTGATGTGCTTAGTTTTATCATGGAATACACTATTTTTAGACAAGTGTATTGCCCCCATGTTATCACATTTGATTATTGTATCTCCTGCACTTAAACCCAACTCAAATGTGAATCTCTTGAGCCATAATGCCTCCTTCACAGCCTCAACCAATGCAATGTATTCAGCCTCTGTGCTAGAAAGTGCAACAACACTCTGCAAACATGCTCTCCAACTAACACAGTTGCCAAGTACCTGAAAACAGTACCCAGTGATTGATCTACCTTTGTCCCAATCCTTAGCATAGTCTGAATCAACATACCCCTGAACAGACAACACTTCTCTATGCTGTTTAAACACAATCCCTTTATCAACAGAACCAGCTAAGTACCTTAGTATCCACTTTACAGCTTCCCAGTGATTCTTACCAGGGTTTGACAAGTATCTACTCACAATACTCACTCCATAACTAATGTCAGGCCTAGTACACACCATAAGATACATTAGGGATCCAACAGCATTAGAGTAAGGTACCTTAGACATATACTCTGATTCTTCTTCAGACTTAGGACAATCTTCTAAAGATAACTTGAAATGAGGAGCAAAAGGTGTATTGACAGGTTTACAACCTGTCATCCCAAATTGTTCTAACACCTTTCTTACATAGCTCCTTTGAGACAGATGCAACTCCCTATTAACTCTGTCCCTTCTGATCTCCATGCCAAGAATTTTCCTTGCAGGTCCCAATTCCTTCATTTCAAACTTCCTCATGAGCATCTGCTTAGTTTCCTGTATAACCTTCATAGACTCACAAGCAACCAACATATCATCCACATAAAGTAAAAGATAAACATATTTTCCTTTAGAATATTCCTTCATATATACACATGAATCATATTCACTCCTGCTAAATCCATTTGAAATCATATGCTCATCAAATTTCCTATACCACTGCCTAGGTGATTGCTTAAGGCCATATAGGGATTTCTTTAATAAACAAACCTGTTTCTCCTTACCCTTAACCTCAAATCCTCTTGGCTGCTCTATGTACAACTCTTCCTCTAGATCACCATGCAAGAATGCAGTTTTAACATCCAACTGCTCTAGTTCTAAATCCTGTGTAGCAGTAATTGACAATATGATCCTAATAGAAGAGTGTTTGACAACAGGAGAGAAGACCTCATGAAAATCAACACCTTCCTTCTGCCTAAACCCCTTGGCAACTAACCTAGCCTTAAACCTAGGTAACTCACCTTCTACAACAGGCTCTTTAAGTTTATACAACCATTTACATGGTATAACCTTTCTATTATCAGGTTTATTAGTTAGAACCCAAGTTTTATTCTGCAAAAGTGAGCTCATCTCTTCTTCCATGGCCTTATGCCACTGAACTTTATGACTTGAGTTCATGGCTTCTTCATATGAGCTAGGCTCCACCACATTCTCATATCCTGCCATAGACAGGAACACAAATGCAGATATATCATCATTATCCCTAAATCTTAATGGCTTCACAGTCTTCCTTTTAGGCTTATTCCTAGCTATACTATAATGAACATTGTCACTGCTATCCTCATCTTCAGTGTCATCAACAACCTCAGATTCATGATTATCAGACTTATTCATAGTATGCTCCACCTCAAGTTCTACTTCCTTATTATTTACACTAGGAGATACCTCATTGATTTTTAATGTATATTTATACATTATATCTTCCCTAAATGTAACATTTCTGCTTACAATTACCCTGGGCCTATTTTCTTCTAACCTCCACAGTTTATATCCTTTGACCCCATCAGGGTATCCCAAGAAAATACACTTCTCTGCCCTGGCTTCTAATTTGTCATTACTTATATGTGAATACACTAAAGATCCAAAGACCCTTAACCCAGAATAATCACCTGGTTTACCTGTCCAAACCTCCATAGGAGTTCTCATATTTAAAGCTTATGAAGGACACCTATTCACAAGATAAGCAGCTGTAGTAACAGCCTCACCCCAAAACATTTTAGGAAGTCCTGAGCTAAGCAACATACATCTAACCTTATTCAATAAGGTCCTATTCATCCTTTCCACTAAACCATTTTGCTGTGGAGTTCCTGGGATAGTTAAATGTCTACCTATGCCCTTAGATTTACAATAGGAGTTGAATTGATAATTGCAAAATTCTAAGCCATTATCAGTCCTAAGTTTCTTCAACCTATTCCCTGTTTGGTTTTCAACTAAAGATAGCCAATTCTTAAAGCTATCAAAAGCATCACTCTTATGCTTTATCACTTGAACCCAAACCCTCCTAGAAAAATCATCAACTATTGATAGAAAATAGCTAGAACCACCTAAGGCCTGAGTTCTTGCTGGACCCCATAAGTCAGCATGAACATACTCCAATATTCTAGTAGAATTATGACTACCTTTAGAGAACTTAACTCTATGAGATTTTCCTAGGACACAATGCTCACAGAATCCTAGTTTTGTCTCACTCAGATCTCCCAAAACATGTTTCTTATTTAGCTCCACCAATCCTTGATCACTTATATGCCCCAACCTATTATGCCATATCATGACACTACTTTCAGTAGCAGCAGTAGCAGCATGATTGACCCCTGTAACCTGATTAACATCTAACTCATAAATGTTATTCTTGCACCTAGTACCTGTCATAATAACTCTAGATCCCATAACAACTTTGGCTCTACCATCCTTCAGGCTAACAGCATGACCATTCTTTTCAAATGTTCCCAATGAAATCAAATTTCTGGTTAATTTAGGAATGTACCTTACCTGTTCCAAATTTACCACTGTTCCATTGGCTAATTCTATCTTCACATTTCCAATACCTTCTATCTTACATGGTCTGCTATCTCCTAACTTCACAGAGCCTAAATCTTGGATATCTAGAGAACTAAAACAAGACTTGACAGGGGTCATATGATAGGAACATCCTGAGTCTAAGATCCAATTATTCTTATTAGACTCACTAACAACCATCAACACATCACTGCTCTCATAGCCATCACATGAACTTTCCTCAAATTTAGAATAGTTAACCTGAGGCCTATAATGATTAGATGGACCTTCCTGTTTGTATTGCCTTTTATCAGGGCAATCTCTCTTGAGATGTTTTTCTGACCCACATACAAAACATTTTAACACCTTATGTGGCTTAGACTTTGATCTATAGTTAGATTTCTTCTTATTATTATTCCTATACTCAGACCTGCCTCTCACATTTAATCCCTCACCAGATGACTCTTCCTTAATCTCAACTCTCCTCTTTAACTCTCTTGAGTTTAGAGCAGAGATAACCTCATCCATAGAAATCTCCTCTCTACCGTACATCATAGTTTCTACAAAATGCTCATAACTAGAGGGTAAAGAAGTCAAGAACAAAATTGCTTGATCTTCATCCTCTAACTTAATCTCTATATTCTCAAGATCTAAAACAATTTTGTTAAACTCATCAAGATGTTCATTAATGGATTTACCTGGTTGCATTTGGAAGGTATACAGCCTCTTCTTGAGATATAACCTGTTTGCCAATGACTTGGTCATGTAAAGAGACTCCAACTTTGCCCACACTCCTGCTGCAGTGGTTTCTTTGGCAACTTCACGCAATACTTTGTCCCCCAGGCTCAGAATAATTGAACTATGTGCCTTCTCCATCACCTCTGTCCAATCTGTATCTTCCCAACCTGCCGGACGACCTGCATCCCCTTTCAAAGCCTCTGCGATACCTTGGTATACCATGAAAGCCCTCATCTTAACTCTCCATAACCCAAAATCGTTTTTCCCATCGAATTTGTCGACTGTAAACTTCATCGACGCCATGTTTGATCTCTGTGGTGATTCCTACCTTCAATTCAAGACGAATTGACCTTCGATTGTATAACCTCGCTCTGATACCAATTGTTGAGGATTCAAACAATCGAAAATGGAATCGGAACCACGAGAATCAAATCAAACATCATAACTATTCAATTAAACGATTCGCCAACGATTACACACGAGACTGAAAAGAAAAATTGAAGTTACAGAAAATGAGTGTTGATACATGAAATGTGCGTCGTGTGAAGTATCAAATGAAGACCAAGTTCAAGTCAATTTAGGGTTGGCCGAACTAGGTCCGAACCTGAAGTTCGGACCGGCCGAACCTGGGGTTCGGAGGGAGTTCGGCCAGTCGTGTATATATAGTTGTTTGGTCTTTGTGTTGAGTAGTTCGGAGGGTGCAAGATCTCTTAAGTGTGTGTTTCTGAGTGTGTTTCTCTGAGTCTGATTCTGAGTGTTTACTGATTGTAATTGTTCTTGTTTGATCAATAAAACAATCGGTTAATTACGTTTCGATGTCCGATTAGCTAGATCGAGTAGACGATCCATATGCTCACGCATTTACAAGTGGTATCCTTGTAAATGCGTGAGCATATGGATCGTCTACTCGATCTAGCTAATCGGACATCGAAACGTAATTAACCGATTGTTTTATTGATCAAACAAGAACAATTAC
>JBCNJP010011182.1:0-17856 GCA_039602395.1 Deinandra increscens subsp. villosa
CCGGAAACCACGAAACGAGAGATCCCTTGGTTCTAGGCGCTCCATGTTGTGTCCGGCAAGATGGGTGGAGCGACAGAGGTGGTCAGGTGGAGTGGGGGTTTGAAGACCTGATGGAGGTAGAGGGTTTGGAAGGAGCGGGTTTTTTTAGGTATAAAATCTTTTGATTTTGAAATTTGGGGAAAATTAAAGGGGGAATTTTTTAGGTATAGAGGGAAATAGTTGATAGTTATCATTAATATTAATTTTACTTTTCAGTGAGTAGTATAGTATAATTTATAAAAAATAGATAGAAATAAAGTTACAAAAACTGTGTTTACTAACCTTTTTATATACCTTTGCAAAAGGTATTAATGCTTTAATTTCTAAATTTATTATCTTTTTCATTTATAAAACTTATATACTAGTTATGTTTAAAAAAAAGGATAGTACAATAAAATTTAGAGTGAAATAATATCTTATTAAAATAAAGTTTACTTTTATCTTCTAAAAAATCAACTATTCTAACATAATTTACAATTTAATATAATAGTCATTTTCATATTTTTTGTTTTGTAACATTCTAAAATAGATGTTGTCAGTAAATTTTAACAATGCAATCATTTTAAATTAAGATTTTAGTTTAAATTTTCATAATAAAATATTTTTCTACAAGTTGTAAATTTGGATAAAATTTGTAACCCTTTTTACACATTTGATGTCAAAAACACAATAATTCGGCAATTAGACCTAGCATACGAGGTCTATAGCCATTCTACATTAACGACATGCATAGAGTTACACAAAAAAATACCCTTTTATAACCATAGTAATCCATATAACCTTTTTATAACCATTTAAAATTTCAATCCAATACTACTACTACCTTTAAGATCAATCTTTATTCTCTATGTCAATGTTATTGTTTTGACCCATTAGGTCATGTTCACAACAAATCCAATTCCTTAATGTCTATAGGACTAAGCATGGCAACACATATCATTAGATTAATACCATCATCCTTTTGACCCATTAGGCCACTTTCATACACATTCCAAGTGTATCTAAATCACATAGATCAAACATAGAATAACAACACACCATAAATGTCTATATGCATATCAAAATAAAATGTTATCATGACCACTTTCATTTCAATTCATCAATTATTTAGACCCGTAGGTTAAATTTCCATCTTTATCTATATTTTTTTTTGCCTTGTGGTAGGTTTATATGCCCTCTTGGATAATTCTACCGACTCCTTAGCATCCAAATTACAAATTTTTTATGACCAATAGGTCCAATTCAATCATTTTCTATTTGTCCTACTATAAGGTCGCTTGGACGCAAATCGAGTCGATTATGCCTAATTGAGTTCGAATATGTCCAGATAGAGTCGATTATGCCCGATTGAGTTCGATTATGCCCAACTGAATTTGATTATGTCCAGTTGAGTTCGATTATGCCCAACTGAGCTTGATATTGTCCAATTGGAGACAATTATGCCCAATTGATTTTGAATATGTCCAATTAGAGTCGATTATGCCCAACTGAGTTCGATTATGCCTAATTGAGGTGATATGCCCAATTAAGCTTGATTATGTCCAATTCGAGACGATTATGCCCAATTGACTTCAAATATGTCCAATTAGAGTGGATTATGCCCAATTGAGTTCGATTATGCCCAACTGAGTTCGATTATGCCTAATTGAGTTCGAATATGTCCAATTAGAGTCGATTATGCCTAATTGAGTTCGATTATACCTAATTGAGTTTAATTATGTCCAATTGAGTTTGATTATGCCTAGTTGAGCTTCATTGTGTCCAATTGGAGTCGATTATGCTCAACTGAAACTTATATGACCAACTGAGTTCGATTATGTACAATTGAGTTTGATTATGCCCAATTGAGTTCGAATATGTCCAGTTAGAGTCGATTATGCCCAGTTGAGTTAAAATTTTGCCCAAATGGAGTCGATTATGTACATTTAAGTTCTATTATGCCCAATTGAGCTTGATTATGTCCAATTGGAGACGATTATGCCCAAATGACTTCGAATATGTCCAATTAGTGGATTATGCCCAACTAAATTCGATTGTGCCCAATTGATTTTGATTATGCCCAATTAAGTTCGTTTATGTCCAGTGGGAGTCAATTATGCCCAATTGAGTTCGATTATGCCTAATTGAGTTCGATTATGCCCAGTGAAATTTGATTATATCCAATTGAGTTTGATTATGCCCAATTAACTTCGATATGTCTAACTTGAGTTGATTATGCCAAATTGAGTTCATTATGCCCAATTGAGTTTGATTATGCCCAATTGAGTTTGATTATGTACAATTGAGTTTGATTATGCCCAATCGGGTTTGGTTGTGCGGGGCAGTGCACGCCCGTATTGATAAAATTGTAAGTGGGGTTCCAAGAGGGCAACACCACCTTGACGGGGGTTCAGGGGTAGCACCCCCGAGAGAACGGGGTCTAAGGGGCAAAGCCCCTGGCTGGGTCGAGCTGTTAGGTGAGCTTGAAATTTTTTTTTATTTTGATTAAATTCCATTCATCAAATTACACTAGAATTTTTTTTCCGAAAAATACCATTAAGTAAATTCCTAAAATTTACGGTGAAATATATACTTTAATAGAAAAAAATACCAAAACAAAAATAAATACCACAAAATAAATTAACCTTAAAATTCATTTCCCCCCGAAACTGAAAATAAATCCCGCTTACCCGCCAAGACCTAACATTACATCTTAACCCTAAAAGAAGACGTCGCCTCCTCTTCACAAAAAAACCTCGCTCATCAAGCAAACCCAAACTTAAACCGTCCTAACAATCCACCGTCTTCTACATCCGGCCTCCCACCACCAACCGTACCACCGCGCCGCGGATCTACATCAACATCAGGCGAAGATGAATTCACGAGTTGGAGACTCTGTATTTTGCCTTGAGAGACAGATCAAGCGGAGTTAAATTCCGATCAGGTATTCACGTCTCTCTACTCCACCAACAGATTTCACATCTTTGTAATCCCCTCAATTGTTCGTAATGTTAGGTACTCAGACCATAGTAATCCGCGATCGTATATTCGAACTTGCTTCGTGATTCAGATCTTCACTGAATTTTGAATCTGAACGGGATAACAATAGTTTTATAGAACTCCGTGATTGTCTCATTAGACCGTGCACTTTTGCTCGTTTGCTTGACTATTGGTCGCTCGATCAGTGTGTGTGTAAATCTATTGTTGTAGTCGAATATAATCGTTGATGCAGATTACGGTGACTAAGAAGGGCCGTTTATTGATCAATCTGGTGTGGAATAGGAAATTCGAAGTTCCTTATAAACTTATTTTTACAAATGGCTAGATTGAATGGAATATGGATGGAGCTCATACTTGAAGTAGAATTTAAACATACCAGGATTTAAAATAATGTTTTTTCTTGAACAACAATTTCTAGAATTTTTACCCTGTAGGATTTAAAGTTTTGAACCCCAACCTTTTGGTTGTAGGGCATACACCTTAAACACCGCACCACATACACCTTAAACACCGCACCAGGATGTCCCCTTGAGGACAAGATTTAGAATAATTACTCGTTTAAGATTCATATTACTGTTGCATGGCTATGACTTATGATTATAGTCCCTTTTGGTTATCAGCCTGCAGAACTTCTCATAAGATTGAATACTTGGGTGGCATATGTATACATTAACCTTAATATATGTTTTCAATCGATTGACTTTGTATGTTACTTAACATCTACCAATTGTAACTTATATACAATATAACAGGGAAAGATAAAAATATGGTTTTATGGAGCATTCATGACCATATATCTACATTGAGTGCAGAGTCAATCAACACAGCAGGGTCAATTATCAAAACTGCTAACAATGCTTCCCTTGGGCCGCGTGGGATCTTTCAGGGGCATATAGATACAGTTGAATCATCTAGAATTATCTTCACTGTTGACATAATATGTGTGTTATTATGATGCATTACACAGGAATTCTGTGGTGTTGGAGATGATTCTTGCCTGTTATTGTGGGATGCAAGAACTAGAACCAACCTGATCACAAAGGTTTGTTGCATTGTCTTTGTTCCTTCAAATTAGGTTGAAAAAGCACACAATATTTATGTTCACTGCGCTGATTGGAGTCTTCATGCTGAGAATTTTATCATAATTGGGTATATTTTTGTACTCTGTATGGTCTGAAATAGACAACTTTTGTTTTTTTCTAATTAAGGAGTCTTAGTTTAAAATTTTACATTAATATAATTAAATAAAAATGATTTTTTCTGAAAGTTTAAAGATTAGATAATTAAGTAGTGACTTTTGTTATTTTCTATGATGTGATTTCCTGGTCAGTTGACCACTCCGTCTCTGTTTGCATATTTGCCCGTCGAAACCTAACTTCTGATGGAGTTGGTTCTCCTGTGTATAAATTTGAAGAACACAAAGCTCCTATTCTCTGTGTTCAGACATTACTCTTTTGTTCTTTTTTCTATTCGTTAATTTATCTTAATATTTTTTGTTGTAAACTTGTAACCTCCAAGGTTTATCATCAAAATATATGTATGTTGCAGAAAGTTGGTCGCTATAAATCCGCATCACATTCTAATAAATATTACGCCGTGAATTTATCATGTTATCATTACATTGAATAATACCACATAGCATTAACGGCAATCGGTCGTATTTATCTTATGCAAGCGCATTTTTTGGTAACAATGCGCGGCAACGCGCGCTAGCCGGCCACTAGTTAAATGGATGAAGTTGGGATATGGATGGAATATAATGAAATAGGTTAGTTCTTAACTTTTTTCATATGGTTGTTTAATGAAGACTATGACTAATTTGATTTAAGTTTCTTTGTGTTCTTCTCATATTTATATTTTATATCTATATATCTTAATGGTGACTTGCACTCACAAATGAGTTCCTAATCAACCTTTTTTTGCAGGTATAGGATCTATCATAACCTACTTGCTCACCTCCTATGCCAAGAGGACAAGTATCTTTATTAGAAGCATTAAAACTGTTCTAACTTAGGTTTTTCTGGGTTTTTGTAACTAATAAAAAAATTGATAATGTAGGAAAAGAGTCTGATTTTGTTTGCCTTTCCTATCTCAGGTGCCTATTTTGGATGGCTTTTTAAGGAGCTTGATTTTGTTTGCCTTTATAATTAGATTTCATTTCAGGTATGGTCGTTTAGCACGAAAATAAAAAATAAAATAAACACTTGCTCTAATTTGGGATGGCTTCTTAATAAAAGGAAAGAATCCGAGAAAAAAAGAGAATACCAAGAGGGGCCTTTAACTTAGTTTCTTTATTTGTTTTTGAAACACTTCAGAGGTACAAGTAAATGTTATTTGTTTAGGTGGTTTCACGGTTAAGCTGGCAGCTTGGATTTGTACATTTGTGGTGTTTTAACCTGTGTTTTACAAGCATGCAGGTTTGTTGGGCTGTGTAGAATTTCTTTGTTGTTGAGGTATGTTTCTTGGTTTTATTAAAGGTCTTTTGTATGTCATATTTTAAGTATCACATAGATAAGTCACTGGCTGATTGGTGACTCCTGAATGTTGTTTTAGTGTGGGTTCTTTTTCAAATAAACCAGGTAGGTAACTAGACACTTAATAGCAAAGTTAAATAATTAAGATGTGAACACCAATTATTAATTAAATAATTACGAAACTTATTATGACTAAATACTTTTTTTTTCAAACTCAGTGAGATTATGTTTTATGGATTCAAGACTTGACAGGTGGAAATGATTGCAAGTTTTCTGGTACTAATCGCTGATTTACTTTCATTTTTCTATTGGTGGATTAATGTTTATTCCGTTTTTGAGTTGGGTCCAATTCTAACATAAGATCTTGGCTAACCCTCTTGGATTATGATAATTAACAATCCTAAAAAAAACCCAAAGCTCCTTCCAGCCCTGCTTTGCATCTATGATATGATTTGTTTTGAATTTTTTAAAGTTATTTTGTGCCAAATTTTTTTGTTGTTGTTGCTACTGATTCTTCACATTCGACATTGCAGTAGTAATGGCTTTATCAAGTGCCATCTTTGAATACCTTTTGGTTTAGTTATAGGCCAATTATATTACTATCAATTATTTGCATTGTTGGTCCTGAGTTGTTTTTTTTGGTTTTACATCTACAGGCTCAATGGTTGCAATAGTATAAAAAAAAAGGACAGCCCCAAAAGAAGGAAAATCAAGAAGGAATTGGAGAAGGAATCGAAAACCAAGTTTTCAGGTAAGCAATGGTTTATGGGAAACCCTTTTTGGATATTAACAACCTTTTGGTAGGAAATATAATGCATGAACTGCAACAACTAGATGTTTAATTTTGGTAAACTTTGTCCCAAGTGGTTGTATGGGATAAGTAGATTTTTAATTTTGGTGAACTTTAAGTGCTTGTATGGGATTAGTAGATGTTTAAGTTTGGGGAATACGTATTGGGTCGCACCGCCACAACAACTGCGTTGCTAGCGGCAATGCACTAGTAGTCCCACTTGTGATTATATTCCTTATCATAGTTTTGTGTTGTATTTTCTTTATTCTAGAAACGGAAACTACTTATAATTTTTACTCATATTTTCCCTTTTCTTCAGCTATTGCTTGACCGTTATACTAGAAGATGACATTGAAAATATCAGAGCCAAAGTCTTGAATGACATAACAACAAAAATTCTTGAAAAAAATTGCTCAGATTGGGTGATACAAGACGGCTATACAGAACAGGCTACGATACCAGCACCTTTCTATACAGTGAAGGGAAAGTGTACAGGAGCTTGATAGAACACCAATACAAAAGGTCTTTAAAATTCTAGGCTTTTGATTAGAAATTTATGTCTTTAGTATTTACGTTCAAAACATATGTATGATATTTTGGTTTATTATTGTTATTATAATCATCATTTTCTTGTGTGACGGAATGATAGCAAATGATGTGTGATAGAATATAAAACTGTGACTATAACTGTTTTACAGTCATGTATTCATGTATCATATGTGACTAAATGGCAAATATGAAAACTAACATTCAAAACTAATGTGACTAAAGCTATAACAAAAGTGACACTTACAGATAATTAATGTGATTATAAAATGTTTTCCGTCTCAATTTAATTTGTTTTTTGTCACTGAACGGTATAAAATGGTCACTCTATATTAACAACTGTGTGCTTATTAACAACATATAGTCACAATTTACTTAATTAGTTGTGTCTAAAATACATAAACAGTCACATATAACCTAAAAGTGTGACTAAAAGTGTGTTAGAGTGATGTATTCATGTAACATATGTGACCAAATGGGAATGTAATAATAGAAGGTTAAAAATAATGTGACTAAAGGTTAGCCGAAAATGACACTTACAAATATTTAATGTGATTATAAAACGTTTCTAGTCACATTTTTATTTGTCTTATGTGACTAAAAGGTATATAATGGTTACTTTATATTAACAACTAGGTGTTTAATTGTTACCATTTTCCAACCAATAGTCACTTTAAGATACTTTTGTGTGACTAAAAACTATGAAATAGTCACACTTTAAACTATTTCTACATCAACTTTCATACTATGGTCACACATAACAAAATTGTGTGTCTCTAAAACCTAGACAATAGTCACACCTAAATATTTGTTATGTGACCAATTGTTAGCAAAACGTCACAGTGAACACAAAAACATGTGACCATTTGGGAACATTATGTCACTAAAGATATGTAACGGTTACTTTATATTACCAACTAGGTTTATAGTTGTGACCATATACCAACCAATAGTCACTTTAAGAGATTTTTGTGTGACTAAAAACTATGAAATAGTCACACTTCAAACTATTTCTACATCAACATTTATGAAATAGTCACACATAGCAAAATTGTTTGTCTCTAAAACCTAAACAATAGTCACACTAAATTATTAGTTATGTGACCAATTATTAGCAAAACGTCATAGTGAACACGAACATCATGTCACCATTTGGGAACATTTTGTCACTACAAAATAAATAAGTGTGACTGAAAAGGGTTTATGATGACATTACTCGATAAAATCATTGATCCAGCAAGAAAAATCGCTAGTCTTTAGTCACACTTTTTATCTACGGTCACATTTTTTCGTATCATACGGTCACTGAAATTCAATGTCACCGTATGCGACCTAAAATGGCAAGACTTTTGGTCACGGATGGGACGGAAAAAAAAAGTGTGACTAATCACTTACGGTCACACTTTTCTGGTGTGACCGAAGGTCATATTTGTACTAGTGAACTGAGATAGGTTATTGTTAATCATACCAAAAGAAGCTTGACTGCAGAAATTCGGATCCAAAGCTTTCACCGTTTGGGAGAATTCGACCTTTGAAGATCTCGGCAGAAATGAGGGTTTTTGGGTGATGATTTCGTGAATTGGTGAGGATCTAAGGCCGATAACAGCCTCTATTTATACCCAACGAGTTCGTCCTAAGTCCCTACACGTATACCAGTGAGTAATCGAAGAAATTTGACGCGTAGGTATCCCAAACGTGCACTCCAAGTCGAAAATTACGCTGCTGTCACGATTCTGGTCACTGTAATGGGTCGCGTATCGCGCAGGAGAGGGACCTGGGGCTCGCGTACCGCCTGGCAAGTTTGCCAGAATGACAGAAATGGTCCCTGGACCTTATATTTACATTTTAAGCCCCTGAACTTCTACGAACTGTTATTTTATGCTATAAAACACTTAAGGGTACATTTATAAAAGTTTCTAAGGCTCGGGACATGCTCAATGATATACGTATATATACGTCTTATATCTTTTAATTATTTGCACTTTTAGTCCCTTAACTTTTGTTTTAAGCTATTTATCTTTGTATCTTTCGATGTAGCTATCATTTTATGTTCCATGACCTTACTAAACATGATTCTAACATTCTCGAGGGTTCAGGTTATATATATTAATATATATATACACATATATACATATATTATTACATAGTTTACACTTTCTACCCTTTAACTTTGCAATATTCATCATTTTATGTCACGAATCATGTTAGGACATATCCTTGCTATATTTTAAGTCTTAAAATACTTACAAGAGCTATAGTCACGTATAATATTTGTATTGCTTATAACTTCGCATAATTTACGCTTTTGGCCCTTTTGCCTTTTTGTTAACTATTAACATGCATTTCTATACGTGTTTTCTTATCAATGGTCTATGCTATTCACATAAGCATGTATTCATGATTTAAACACGTATATGAGACGTAATCAGTCATGTCTCATCATACCTAAGCCCGTTTATCATATAAACACATGCTTTATTCATTTATTACCATTTCTAACTCATATTTACAATAAAGCACATAGGTAAACATTTTAAGATACGAACTTACCTAGACGAAAATATCGGGGTGTTACAACTTCCGGCTACAGCAACACTTGGGGGGCTCAACAAAATTACCAGCCATATGCTCCAGGGGGAACAGGCCCACAACCTTCTGGGTATTATGGCCCAACTGCCTCAACTTATGGACAGCCCAATGCTTCTAATTATGGGCAGCCCAGATCTCTTCCACCCTCTTCCCCTTATCCCTCCCAGCCGGCCCACTTTAATCCTTCCCAAGCCCACATGGTTCAAGCTTCTTCTCAGCCGGGCCTACTGCCTCCGCCACCTGGGTACGAACCGCCAGCTCAACCGGCCCCGGGTCTCAACGCGCTCTCACCTCAAGACATTGGCACGGCTATGACGTCTCTGAACATCAACTCCTACGGGCAACAGGGTCAGTGGATTTTGGACACTGGAGCATCCTCACACATCACCTCTGATCCAGGTAATATTAAAGTTCATAGTGTTTTACCTGTAATTCCTATTTTTGTCGGAAATGGTGAACCGTTGCCAATTAACGGCTCCGGTAATGGCTTTTACCACACCCCGTCCAAGACCTATAGCCTTAACCAAATTATCCATTCTCCTATGGTTATCAAAGATTTAATTTCCGTGCGTAAATTCACTACTGATAATAAGGTCTCGATTGAATTTGACCCTTTTGGTTTTTCTTTGAAGGACCTCAAGGATGGACGTCTGCTTTCCCGCCACAATAGCAGCGGCGACCTTTACCCGTTCACTCCTCCGTCTACCACTTTAATCGCTACTTCTGCCCCTGCCCCTTGGCATGATCGGCTCGGACATCCCGGATCGAACGTGCTCCATCACCTATCCCGTTTATTTTCTTTTAAGCATAATAAGTCTGTTGATTCTTTGGTGTGTAAATCATGTCAAGTGTCAAACAGTAAACGATTACCGTTCTATGATTCTGTTTCTCAAACTTTTTGTGCTTATGATTTAATACATTGTGATTTGTGGACCTTTCCTGTTCTAAGCAATTCTGGTTATAAATACTATATGGTCCTCATCGACAACTTCACCAACTTTGTTTGGGTGTACCCGCTGAAATTTAAATCTGAAACGGTCACTAATTTCATAAAATTTCATAATCTTATACAGACCCAATTTCACACAAAAATTAAAACATTTCAATGTGATTTGGGGGGGGGGGGGGGGGGGGGGAATTTGACAACAATGAATTTAAACAGTTTGCCGCTCAACATGGTCTCGTGTTTCGCTTTGCTTGCCCTCAGACATCCCAACAAAATGGGAAGTCCGAGCGCCTGATTCGTCGTCTCAACGATGTTATCCGTGCGCTCTTGCTCCACGCCCACCTTCCCTCCGCTTTTTGGGTCGAAGCGCTTCACGCGGCCGTTTACCTTCACAACATCTTGCCCACCAAAAAGCTCAACCTTAACACCCCTGCTTTTGCTCTTTACCAGCGGCATCCAACATACGACCATTTACGTGTGTTTGGGTGCGCCTGCTATCCCAACCTCTCAGCTACCCAACCAAACAAATTGTCCCCTCGTTCCATCCAGTGCGTGTTTCTCGGCTACCCGGCCGATTTCCGGGGCTATAGGTGTTACGATCCTATAACCGGCCGTGTATACCTATCTCGCCACGTCGTCTTTGACGAGAACACGTTCCCGTATACCAACCCCCCTCCTCTCCAAACATATGATTTTTTGTGTGAAGCGGATCATCCTACCCATCCCAATGTTTCTTTCCCTCCCCCCCCCCCCGTCCAATCTCCCTCCTGTTACCCACGAGGCCCAACCAGCGCCTCCCTCTACCCCGTCCCACACCAGCCCAGCTCCCTCCAGCCCACGCACACCAAGCCCAACCCATCCTTCCCCTACTCCCTCACCGACCCAATCCCCCAACCCCCCCCCCCCTCGTCAGCCCAATCTTCTGAATCGCCTTCCCCGGCCCAACCATCGACACCTCCTCCTACCCAATGTCCGAATAACCATCCGATGCAAACCCGTGCAAAGTCCGGTGTTGTCAATCCTAACCCTAAATATCTCCTTACCACCACCACCGACATTTCTCCCCTTCCAACCTCCTATGTAAAAGCCTTACTAGACCCAAATTGGCAACGTGCCATGCACGATGAATTTAGCGCTTTGCAGGTAAATCACACATGGGAGCTTGTTCCTCGGCCTCCTGACCGGCCGGTCATTCGGTCACTTTGGCTTTTTCGGCATAAGTTCAAGGCCGATGGTACTCTAGACAGATATAAGGCGAGGCTGGTTTGTAACGGCAAATCTCAAACTGTCGGTGTCGATTGCATGGATATATTCAGTCCCGTTATCAAACCAGGGACGATTCGGACGGTTTTATCACTGGCAGTTTCTAAGTCTTGGCCTATACATCAACTGGACGTAAAAAATGCGTTCTTACATGGCTCCCTTCAGGAAACAGTGTACATGCAGCAACCGCCAGGATTCATACACCCTCAGTTTCCTAACCATGTGTGCAGGGTTCAGAAATCTCTTTATGGTCTTAAACAGGCCCCCCGGGCATGGTATTCCAGGTTTTCGGACTTTGTTACTTCTTTGGGGTTCACTCGAAGTCTTTGTGATACTTCTTTATTTATTTATCACTCTGGAGGGCAAGTTGCGTATTTATTAGTCTATGTTGATGATATTGTTCTGACCGCCAGCTCTTCTCAGCTCCTGTCGCAGGTTATCACTCGTCTCTCACAGGAATTTGCTATGACCGATATGGGGCCTCTTCATCACTTTCTGGGTATTCAGGTAACTCGTGATGCTACTTCTCTTCGCCTGAATCAAACTCAGTATGCCCGTGATATTCTACACCGGGCAAACATGACCGCTTGCAAGCCTTGCTTAACACCGGTGGACACCAATCCGAAACTTAACGCCACCGATGGGCCTCTGCTTCCGGACGGATCTCTTTATCGCAGCCTCGCTGGGGCTCTTCAGTACCTTACTATTACCCGTCCGGACCTCACTTATGCCGTTCAGCAAATCTGTCTTTTCATGCATGCTCCCAGGGAACCTCACATGGTGTTTTTGAAGCGTGTCCTTCGGTATGTTCACGGCACATTGGACTATGGTCTTCATCTCTCGGCCTCTCCAGACACGTCCATTGTTGCCTATTATGACGCAGATTGGGGAGGGTGTGTTGACACGCGCAGGTCTACCTCTGGTTATTGCATATTTTTGGGCCCGAACTTGATCTCCTGGTCTTCCAAACGACAGCCTACGATTTCCCGATCCAGTGCTGAGGCTGAGTATAGGGGTGTTGCTAACGCAGTGGCGGAAGCCACTTGGGTTCGAAACTTACTTCTGGAGTTGCAGGTACCCGTTTTTAAAGCAACTCTAGTTTATTGTGACAATGTGTCAGCGGTCTACTTATCCGGCAATCCAGTTCAACATCAGAGGACTAAACATGTAGAAATGGATATTCACTTCGTCCGTGAGAAGGTTCAGATTGGCCATGTCAGAGTTCTTCACATTCCTTCTCCATACCAGTATGCGGACATCTTCACTAAAGGGCTCCCTCGGCATTTATTTGAGTTCTTCAGGTCCAGCTTGAACGTCTCGCCAACTCCTCGTTCCAGCTGAGGGGGAATATTAGTATATGTGATTTTGATATTTTAGGATAATGTTTGTTTCCTAATTATAGGGTAATCGGTTTCCTTAGTTATCGGGTTTGGCTTTGTATTTATTTGGAACATCCTTGTAATTCTGATCAATCAATAATATTGTGATTACCTTCAAGTATAACTTAACTATGTTTTAAAAATAATTTAGATTTTCAGATAATCCGAATATCCAAAAAATTTCAAATATCATATCCAAATCCGAATTTTCAGAAAGTTTCAGAATTTCTAATATTTTGGATTGTTTTGGGTTCAAAATTTTTTACACCTCTAAGGTTAAATATTGGTCACCTTTAACTAAGTTAAGGTACAATTCCACAAATTAAGAGGTGTAAAATTTAGGAGTAAAAACTCTAATATTAAATACCTAAAGTTTCATATTATGTTTTAATCTTAAATTTTTACCTATTTAGGTTGTCATGCTGATGTTATGTTACTTTTCTTTTTCTTTTTACAGAAGCCGTAGAAGGAGGTTGTAAGCTTTTTTTTTCTAATGCCCCACTATTGATTCTTTGTTGATTCAAAGAGCTTACGTATAAAACCAACTAGTTTTAGATCCGGCCCGCGTGTTTCGGCGGAGCCTGTATAAAAAAACATTTCGGTCAATTTGTTAATAAAAGATTGATTATATAACTGTACAAAGACAAAAATGATGTTTGTAAAAAAATTACATATTTTGTAATCAGTTGTATGTATTTAGACTTTAACAAGTGCTCGCTTGGCAAGCCAAATAATAGTCATGTTGAAAATTGAAGAAAGAACGCTCATGATCTCATCAAACCTTTCAATTTATGAATACACTTAATATACATCTTATGCATATGGATCCATTTATTAAGGGGTCTTGGACTCTTGGTAATAAAAAATTAGAAAAACCATTGATTAAGAGGTGTTATTAAAAAAAGAAAGAGAAGAAAATGAAAAAATAAATAAATAAATAAAGAAAAAAAATGGCCTCCTAAAGGATCGAACCCGGGCTGTTCAATAAAGAAAATTGCGCAGAACCACTGCGACAATGGAACGATTGTTAGAATATCATGGAGTTTAACATATTTATCCGTAAGAAAAAGTTTCAAATGGCCAAGCGCACTTGTTCCGGTTCCGGATATATAAAAACGCCAACCCCAAGGTTTCGAACTCGGGGTAGCTGGCTCTAAGTCTAGCGTCCAAACAATCAGGACAGCTGTCACCGGGTGATAAAATCTGTTAAACAATATATATAACATAATTTTTTTTTAAAAGGTCAACAACCACCCTAGCTCAGGTTGAGAGTTTCCCGCGCGTTGCGGCGTGCGTGGTTGTTAACATAAAAACATTAGCGTTCGTAGCAACGGTAAAAATCCGTTATGTACCATTTGTAAAGTTCAATATGAAAAAAAATTAAGAAAAAAGAGAACATAAATGCTTTTAAAAAAAATAAACAAAATAAAAATAAAACCACCCAATATAGTTTACACGATAGCTACTCCCACTCAAACGACATATTATATATTTCTAAGCTAGTAGAATAAATGAGTACATTTGTTTTAAATATAATCAAAGAAGTAGCAAAGCATAAGCGGTAACAATTGATAACGGAAGGGTAAAAAAGGAAAAAAAAAATAGTTAAAAAAATAGTCAAACATGAGGGGCAACAATTAATAACGAAGAGAAAAAAAATAATATAGCATAACCCTCTTTTAAGAGGGAAAAAAACATGATGTACATAACCCTCTTTTAAGAGGGAGGTCTAGGTCTAAAAAAACGTCGCCCAACGGTTTCGAAACTGAGATAGCCAGATCTAAATCAAATAAGATAACCACCAGGGCAAATGTAAACTTAGGATAAATCTTGGTAAACAAAGTCAACAACAGACACCCTAACAGGCGTGTTCCGTTTGTTGACTTTCTCTATAATATATAGATAATTAAAAGAAATAATAATATACAATCAATATGACGGAATTTCACCACAAACTATTCATATTAAAATTCCAACATTATTCCAAACATGTTATTTGCAGTTATAGAAAATTTAGAATAAAAAGAATAGTAATATCAGGTCATCATTGAACATATTGAATAGGTAAAAAATCTAAAATTAGAATATCACATAAAACTTAAGATATTTAGTTGTAAAAAAATAAATAAGGTATTTAACTTTTCTTAAAGACTATTAATTAAAGAAAAAACTAGCAAAATGTTAGAGTATAGCAAAAAGAAAAGATACACAGTGAACAACAAAAAAAAAACTCATAAGAAAAACATCCAAAGAATCGTGAGAAACCTTACAATGCCAAGGTGGAAAACAACTACCAAACTCCTATTCTCCAAAAATCTACAAACCTTGCGCTTTAGACATTTTTACCCAATCAATATTTAAGATGCCTCAAGCCACCCCCCCCCCCCCCCCCCCCCCTAAAGTCATAATGTTTTTGGCCAAAAACCTTCCTAACGTATTAGACGAATCACCACTTGATGAAATATTGGACGACGAAGAAAACGCTTGGAATAAGGAACCCCGAATGAGCGACTTTCTACCCCCTTTCATAATCTTACCATGCTGTTGAATAACTTTCAAGCAATTTTCGTTACCTGGTAGTTTAGATCTCCTACCACGGGGTAAAGACGATTTATTCCAAAACTCCCCCACATCTGGGTCAATGCAATTCTGATCCACCTTAACTGGCCCAATAAAAAGAAATTTGACCCATTAACACTCCTAGGAATAACAACACTTGACCAGTTGCGAACCCAAGAATTTTTTTCATGGGGGTCGGAAAATTTCAGGGCATGGCCGTCCACCGTTATATAGAAATTTTTTAGACCGGTTCAGTTCAATTTCGGGTCGGGTAACGTTACATGATAACAAACCAACTAAAATATGAAAAAACATAACAAAAGTAGTAACGCATTTCATTCGTTAATTGAAAATAGAATTACAAAACACCTGAAGTTGCTCTTTAAGGGTTTTTATTTTTTGAAACCTATCCATCATTTACTGACTGTGTCGGTCGCCGAATGGCAGTGCTCTCTTTGCCGGAACTCCGGTTGGTGTCCACTGGTGCACGAATTCAAAATTCGAAAACCAGAATTACTAAGTTTGGAGACTGGGGTTATAGGTGAGATGGTGAGTGACGTATCATATTTCTTATTTTCTTACTCAATTTTAGAATTAGAATTAGAATTAGATTAGTTTTTATTATTTATTAATTGGTTAAAAAAAAAAAAAAAAAAAAAAGAACTTGATTTTAAGTTAATTCTTGAAAGAATTAACATGATGATATCGTCAAGAAACTTAACTTGACGTGTTTATCCCAGATCTGGCCGATCTTCTTTCTTTTCCGTCAGATTTCTGATTCCCCCAAAATCATCACCGTCTATCTCCCTCCTCGATTCTCCACTTCTTCTTCATCGATCTATAACCATGGGGTTTCTATACACAACCTTGATGTTCGCCGCCATTGGAATCATCGCTTCTCTCTGCGCTCGAATCTGCTGCAACAAAGGACCTTCCGCTAATCTGTACGTCTCTCCCTCTCTGATACTATTCAATTTCACCTACTCATTCAAATCCACCTACAAATCTACAATCGTATATGTTACTCCTGGCCACGTAATATGAGATAACGGAATCTATTTGCTCAAATGTTAAATTACACATAGAAATGTTTGATTTCTGTAATTAGCGTGTAATCGGTTTGAGATTGTTAATATGTAGTTGTGTTGAATTGCTGCAATCTATAGAAATCTGCTCATTAGTCATTATATCCGTGATGAAATCATGCTTGATTAAATGCAATTGTTCCTCTGTTATTACCTGTTATTACCTGTAGCAGTTTGTTTATATGAAACATTAAGTGGAAGAACTTTTGTTTTACTTGTTCACCTGCAAAACCTAGGGTTATATGGATTATGCTAATAGTTAGTTTATAACCTCCTATGTGTTTAAGTTTTTTTGTGTGTTGCAATATAGTGCTGGGAGCATTAAGCTTGGCCAGTTAAGGAAGCTAAAAGCATATATATATTTGATATTGTACATACATAAATATGTCACAAATCGTATAGGTCTAGAATCGATTTGTTGACAGTTTCAAGTAGTTATATGACAGTTAGGATAAGGTTGGTTTAGGCAGTTAATTACCAACCGTTGTGTCGGTTATTTGGCGCCAAATTCTCGGTAAAAATACCCCTTGTACCTCGACATTTATGTAATGCAATTTCTGCATATTCAGTCTTTTAATGTTAAAAGCAACTTTATTTTTTTGGAATGTAAATAGCTTATTTCATTTTTGTGAATTAGGGTTTTTTTTTGACAATTTTGCTGAATCCAACATGCTTGACCACGCTTCTGTTACACTGTTATTTGTCGACTTCTTGGGATTGGTGTGACAACGAAACTTTGAGTGCCTACAAACATGAATATATAAAATATTAAATAACTTAGCTAAGTTGCTAATCGGTAGAAAGTAAATTTAAGTGTTAAATTTAGCTTATTGGTAGAAATCTCCTTAGGCTATATACAAGTAATTGGTGATGGATTCCTTGTTGGATCAAAAGATATATGATGGTGTACTGTTATCTAAATAACTAAAGCAGTGTTTGGATGTGCATTCTGAAAGTGATTGCTTAATTGTGGCAACCTGAGTCGCAACAATTGGTTTCTAATGTGTTTACAAAGAGATTATGCTATTTTTTTTACTTTCAAAGTATTAAATCTGGATCAAATTACAATAGAGTGGCAGGTAAACGGCAACAAGCTGCGCACAACCCCTTTTTGATAGAATGATAGCAAACCTGATCCTACTAAAAACAAAGCTATGATTTTTGGGGGTCGAGGAACTGCTGTGCACGACCCGCTGAACTCTCTTAA
>JBCNJP010011183.1:0-17855 GCA_039602395.1 Deinandra increscens subsp. villosa
TGTTTAATTTCATAGTTACAATTCTTGTTAGGCATTTTCAAATTAAAGTTGAACTGGTTTAAAAATTTTGAGACATGTTTTTGTTCGACACTAGGAGGTGGGGATGTTATGAAATTGTTATCAGTTTACAACAATATTTGGCAGATATATATATATATTTTGGTGGATTGAGAATTGGTCAATATTTGTTGGATTGTGTATTGGTCTTTAATGTTTCCAAGGAGATTGCAGCCTTGAATTTTTCCTCATTTCTGAAAATTCATTTGTTTTTAAAATAACTTGAAAGCAAGACTAATAAGAGAATTCTTAAGTTTTGTTTATGATGAGTTAACTTACGAATTTGTTTGCTTGTTTGGAAACTAATAGCTTGGAAGTCAGTCTTGTATCACATGGATATTGATGTTCCTGTTGTCATATGCTAAGTCTCAATTCCGTTCGTTCTTATGCACAAATTTTTTTTTTTTTGCCTCAAACTTTTTAAACAAATTGTCTTTGAACGTCGATCGCGTATTAGTGGTTTTTTGTTCTTAAAACCGTATCATGATGGTTTGTTTCACATGTTTTTTAAACCGTATCGTGATGGTTTGTTTGACCCATAGTTTTTCCTTCTTGTGTTGTATTGTCTGGTTAATAAAACTGTGTGGTTTCCATTCTTTAACCAGTAGTATTGTCATGATTGTTCTTGAATTTGTTTGGCAGCCTGTTTTGTTGTTGCTCCTGTGTGAGATATATTGTTTTTGATTGCAGATCGTGTATTTGTGTGTTAGATCAGAATTTGTTGTCTGGCTGTATTCTGTATTTTGGTTGTCTGAACCGTGTGGTTCATACATATAACCATTTTTTTTTGTTCAAGATTGTCTTGGAATATGTTTTGCAGGCTTATGTATGTTTCTCGGTTGAGATATGTTCACTTCTGAATGAAAAGTCATGTGGTTTGTATTAAATCATAAGCTGTTTTGAATGTATTCAGTAATTTGATAGGATCATGTGATTCTTGTATTATCAGATTTGTTTTTGAATCTTGTTATTCAAATTTTTGATGGTTCAATATTTTGTAAAGCTGTAAAATTTCTTTTGATAAAAATCAAATGAGTCGTGTTTTTTACAACTTGTGTTTATATTGATCCTGTTATTTTGTTTTCAGATGTAAAAGTCATGTGACTTTTGTCTGTTTCTGTCAGATGTGTATCTGATGTTTCTTGAACAATCATGGTTTCCTTTGGTTATTGGAATTGCCGTGTGATTATTTTTCTTGTTAAGGTTAAGCTATCTTGAAGATGTATTCTTCGATAGTGTTTGCCTTTATCTCACTGGCCTAGATTCTTCATGTTTTTTGAGTCCAACCGTAGTGAGGTTTGTGTAGGATCATTGTGTTGGTGATCTTATTTGTTTCTTATTCATTCCTTTGGGGATGAAGATGGTAGTGATGTTAGTTCACTGATCTATGTGATGTTTGTTTTTCTTCCACACTGGTCTAGGGTCGTTTGTAGATTCTTCGTGCTGTTGAGTCTAATCCTGTTAGATTGTAGTGTTGGTTTCTATTAGTTCTTCGTGTTGTTAGTGGACTATGTGGTATTACTTGGTTACTTTCCTGTTATAGAAAGCTCTCAGTATCATGCCTTATGTCTTTTCACATGTTGTTCCAAATTATGTAGAGGTGTGTGCCTCAAGGTTCTGTCACGTATGTTTGTGATATTGTTTTTTGAATCTTGAATTTCAAATTACCAAACATGTGGTCTTAGAATCTTATTATATGGTTACATCATGTTTTGTGACTCTTTGTATCTGCAGACATGTGCATGTTTGTTGAATCTTGTGATTCTTTGTTGTTAGGTCAGACACTAATCTGATTTGTTTTATGAGTTGTGTTCTTTGAATACTATTAAAGAATCAAATGGTTCTTTACTTATTCTAGGACTGTTTTCTCATGTGTTTAGCTATATATGGCTATTGACATTTTGTCTCTTTGAATATGAATTTAAGATTCACTATTCAATTAGACGCTCTCGCTATATAAAAATCTATTTTTAAAGAGTATTCAGGCTTTAAGCCTCTAATGACTCATTAACAAGAGTTTTCTTTATAAAAGAAAGTTTTTTTAAATCTCTTGTCTTCGTTTGAAATATTTCACCCGGTGATTACTTCTGTCATATTTGAGTGGTTTTGTTCTTGCTTGTTGTTCTGGTTATTGTGAGGTAAGATTTGTTTAACATCATGTTCAGTCTTATCTTCATATGTCGATCAAGTTTTCTCTCAAATGTTGTTCTACCTCGAAGTTGTGTTGGAATAATAAAACAGGTCTTGGTTTAAACGTGGATTTATAATTCACATTTCGTTTAGAACGAATCTCTTGTACAAATATCTTCTCTACATGTTAGGTGTGGTATTCATGTCTTCATATCTGTCCAACACTGAACTGTTTTTCATCTTCCTTGTTGCCACCTACTAAAATTCTTTGAGAAATATATGTATGATAATTTTGGCATATGAATTAAGGGGGGGTGTTGAAATATCAAATTGCCGGATATGTTTAATTCATATGTTTGTGTATTATGCTTGTATTAACTAATATTTTTTATTTGTTGTGTTTGAGAATTGGGCCCGGAGCTAAATGTGGGTTGAAGTTTGGTGCAACTGGGCTAGGATATTGGGCTTGGAGCAGCTGCTAGGCTCGCAGAGCTGCTTTGGATTGATAGAACCCATGGGTTAAACCCATGGGTAAGTTGATTGTATATAACCCTCATTTAGGGGTTCTGCTCTTTTCTTGAAGCACACATATATATTTTCTTTTCTTCAGGGGGTCAGAAAAATAGGATACCATTCATCTTCATCGTTGCTCTTGTTCTCTGATCTAGGGTTTATCTTTTTGTATTGATAAATTAACCCGATAGATCGTAGAGTTCGTTTTGGTCTGGAGTATTCGATTGTATCTTGAAAGTGTTTTGTTTTTTAAACTTTGAAAATATTTTTGTGGAAATCAATTTGGTTTGGGTAGAATCGTTCATTCAGATCTGTTGTTTTTGACATGGTATCAGAGCGTATGGCTCTCGATTTTTATATTGTTCGAAGTAAATCATCTGGACCCTTGTCCCCTCTGAGTTGTTCTTCTTCCGCTGCTGTTTGGGACATCGTCCGAAAGAATTCGTTCAATGAACTTTCTGGCCCGTAGTTTGTCGTTGGAAGCGATCATTGAAGAAAGAATGTGTTTGTATTCTTCAATTTTTTCCCCGTTGATCACCAATTGCAGAAGCGCTCGCGAAGGCACTCTCCGTTTACTCGAATCTGCTCTATTCAAATTGAAGGGTTTACTGCTGCGTATGGGAAATTAGGGTCGAGTCAATTATTCTAGTCAGATTATCACGATATTTGGTTTGATGATGATGATGAATTCGAAGGGAGCAGGAACTGCTCTTACTATGATTGCAGACGCACTTGAAGAAATCTCGGATTTGATTAGGAAGGTCAATAAAAATGATGCTTCGTTTGAATTGGATCTGAATTTTTTTGTGACGCTTGTTCTTTGATCTCTGTACTGTTTAATTCCCTCGGAATCGCTTTCAAATTTGCTGTATCATCTACAAGTGAAGATGATTTCTAGGGGTGTTAGTTGTTTTGCTAACCCTGATGTTGTTTGGGAGCGATTCTTGCCATTCGATTACCACGAGATAATCTCCAGATTGGGTTCTATGGTGACATATTCATCCAAGGAAGAATTGTACTTCAATCTGTGTGATCTGATCATTCTTGACGATGTTTAGTTTTCTGAAGATGGAAGATCTTGACCAAAATTTTCAGAAGTAGCTGTGTGTTGGCTTGAAATTAAAGGCGGGTTCACACCTAGCATTCTTTCATCAATGAGTAAATATGCAGCATATCTTGCGTATGACATTGGACTGCTCTCACATCGGCTTGATTTCCAAGCAAAGACATTGGTTAGACATGTTGATGGGTCTGAAGATGTTGATGAATAAGGAATAAAACCCAGAAGAATTGACACTCTCTGTTATTTTCGTTGTACTATCTTTGTTGACCGGAAGTGATCAGGTGCGTGTTCGTAATTCTTTTTGGTTTTAGTTCATTATTCGGTATATTTATTGCAGAGTATATGTGTTTATGTGTTGTTGTTATTGGCAATTATCCATTCTTCTTCCATGCCTTTTTCAACAAATATCAAATACTTTTTCATTAATAAAACCTTGATGAATCTGGTACAATTTTGTTCTTATTCAGTAATATATCCAGTTGATGGTATTTGCTGTTAATTGTGATTAAAATTCTATTTGTGGTTTGAAGAAATTGTATTGATGATGTGCTTGCTTGCCTGCTTGGGTCTTGAGTTGGTAGGTTATGGTGTTTGTCTTGCATAGGCAGTTTGGTTTTTTTTTGGAGATTCATCTCTGTTAAATATTAGTGGTACATGTTTTGGCTTCTATTGTGATGTTTCTCTTTTCCGTGGTTTTGTGGGTTCAAGTTAGGTTGTTTCTCGACTTGAGTTTACTCCATATTGTTTAACTCGTCATTAGCTGTTTAAGATTTCTAACTCTTGTTGCTCAGTTATATCTTCTGTGATTAAAGGCTTTACTGTATGCATAACTCTCTTTGTTTTGTACCAAGTCCATCTGAAATATGCTCTATCCACTTTTTTTTTCTTGTCATATTAATATATTTTAGAGAAAAGAATAGTAAAATTTGAGCTGTGCATAACATGTGATCATCTTTAAAAGTGTTTTGATCTAGGAAATTTTTGTCTCTTTTAATATTATATTGCTATGCTCTTATTTGCTATGATTAAGAAATTAAATTTCACAATTTAAGAGTGTTACCGTTTTTTTCCTTCACTTTGGAATTAGCCTATAATGTTTTTTAACTAGTTGTAAAGTGTATCTGTAAATCAAAATTTACTAATTTCTAAAATCACTTTCAAGTTAATATCCATTCTCTTATCACGAGGGTGTGTTTAATTTCATAGTTACAGTTCTTGTTAGGCATTTTCAAATTAAAGTTGAACTGGTTTAAAAATTTTGAGACATGTTTTTGTTCGACACTAGGAGGTGGGGATGTTATGAAATTGTTATCAGTTTACAACAATATTTGGCAGATATATATATATATATATTTTGGTGGATTGAGAATTGGTCAATATTTGTTGGATTGTGTATTGTTCTTTAATGTTTCCAAGGAGATTGCAGCCTTGAATTTTTCCTCATTTCTGAAAATTCATTTGTTTTTAAAATAACTTCAAAGCAAGACTAATAAGAGAATTCTTAAGTTTTGTTTATGATGAGTTAACTTACGAATTTGTTTGCTTGTTTGGAAACTAATAGCTTGGAAGTCAGTCTTGTATCACATGGATATTGATGTTCCTGTTGTCATATGCTAAGTCTCAATTCCGTTCGTTCTTATGCACAAATTTTTATTTTTTTTTTGCCTCAAACTTTTTAAACAAATTGTCTTTGAACGTCGATCGCGTATTAGTGGTTTTTTGTTCTTAAAACCGTATCATGATGGTTTGTTTCACATGTTTTTTAAACCGTATCGTGATGGTTTGTTTGACCCATAGTTTTTCCTTCTTGTGTTGTATTGTCTGGTTAATAAAACTGTGTGGTTTCCATTCTTTAACCAGTAGTATTGTCATGATTGTTCTTGAATTTGTTTGGCAGCCTGTTTTGTTGTTGCTCCTGTGTGAGATATATTGTTTTTGATTGCAGATCGTGTATTTGTGTGTTAGATCAGAATTTGTTGTCTGGCTGTATTCTGTATTTTGGTTGTCTGAACCGTGTGGTTCATACATATAACCATTTTTTTTTGTTCAAGATTGTCTTGGAATATGTTTTGCAGGCTTATGTATGTTTCTCGGTTGAGATATGTTCACTTCTGAATGAAAAGTCATGTGGTTTGTATTAAATCATAAGCTGTTTTGAATGTATTCAGTAATTTGATAGGATCATGTGATTCTTGTATTATCAGATTTGTTTTTGAATCTTGTTATTCAAATTTTTGATGGTTCAATATTTTGTAAAGCTGTAAAATTTCTTTTGATAAAAATCAAATGGGTCGTGTTTTTTACAACTTGTGTTTATATTGATCCTGTTATTTTGTTTTCAGATGTAAAAGTCATGTGACTTTTGTCTGTTTCTGTCAGATGTGTATCTGATGTTTCTTGAACAATCATGGTTTTCTTTGGTTATTGGAATTGCCGTGTGATTATTTTTCTTGTTAAGGTTAAGCTATCTTGAAGATGTATTCTTCGATAGTGTTTGCCTTTATCTCACTGGCCTAGATTCTTCATGTTTTTTGAGTCCAACCGTAGTGAGGTTTGTGTAGGATCATTGTGTTGGTGATCTTATTTGTTTCTTATTCATTCCTTTGGGGATGAAGATGGTAGTGATGTTAGTTCACTGATCTATGTGATGTTTGTTTTTCTTCCACACTGGTCTAGGGTCGTTTGTAGATTCTTCGTGCTGTTGAGTCTAATCCTGTTAGATTGTAGTGTTGGTTTCTATTAGTTCTTCGTGTTGTTAGTGGACTATGTGGTATTACTTGGTTACTTTCCTGTTATAGAAAACTCTCAGTATCATGCCTTATGTCTTTTCACATGTTGTTCCAAATTATGTAGAGGTGTGTGCCTCAAGGTTCTGTCACATATGTTTGTGATATTGTTTTTTGAATCTTGAATTTCAAATTACCAAACATGTGGTCTTAGAATCTTATTATATGGTTACATCATGTTTTGTGACTCTTTGTATCTTCAGACATGTGCATGTTTGTTGAATCTTGTGATTCTTTGTTGTTAGGTCAGAGCTATCTGTTTTTCTCATGTGTTTAGCTATATATGGCTATTGACATTTTGTCTCTTTGAATATGAATTTAAGATTCACTATTCAATTAGACGCTCTCGCTATATAAAAATCTATTTTTAAAGAGTATTCAGGCTTTAAGCCTCTAATGACTCATTAACAAGAGTTTTCTTTATAAAAGAAAGTTTTTTTAAATCTCTTGTCTTCGTTTGAAATATTTCACCCGGTGATTACTTCTGTCATATTTGAGTGGTTTTGTTCTTGCTTGTTGTTCTGGTTATTGTGAGGTAAGATTTGTTTAACATCATGTTCAGTCTTATCTTCATATGTCGATCAAGTTTTCTCTCAAATGTTGTTCTACCTCGAAGTTGTGTTGGAATAATAAAACAGGTCTTGGTTTAAACGTGGATTTATAATTCACATTTCGTTTAGAACGAATCTCTTGTACAAATATCTTCTCTACATGTTAGGTGTGGTATTCATGTCTTCATATCTGTCCAACACTGAACTGTTTTTCATCTTCCTTGTTGCCACCTACTAAAATTCTTTGAGAAATATATGTATGATAATTTTGGCATATGAATTAAGGGGGGGTGTTGAAATATCAAATTGCCGGATATGTTTAATTCATATGTTTGTGTATTATGCTTGTATTAACTAATATTTTTTATTTGTTGTGTTTGAGAATTGGGCCCGGAGCTAAATGTGGGTTGAAGTTTGGTGCAACTGGGCTAGGATATTGGGCTTGGAGCAGCTGCTAGGCTCGCAGAGCTGCTTTGGATTGATAGAACCCATGGGTTAAACCCATGGGTAAGTTGATTGTATATAACCCTCATTTAGGGGTTCTGCTCTTTTCTTGAAGCACACATATATATTTTCTTTTCTTCAGGGGGTCAGAAAAATAGGATACCATTCATCTTCATCGTTGCTCTTGTTCTCTGATCTAGGGTTTATCTTTTTGTATTGATAAATTAACCCGATAGATCGTAGAGTTCGTTTTGGTCTGGAGTATTCGATTGTATCTTGAAAGTGTTTTGTTTTTTAAACTTTGAAAATATTTTTGTGGAAATCAATTTGGTTTGGGTAGAATCGTTCATTCAGATCTGTTGTTTTTGACACTTCATATACACATATGCATCCAATCATGAAAATAGTGGAATTTAATATAAATATGACATCTTATTTGATATTTTCAGAAGAGCCGGGATATCTGCAAAGAAAGAAGCCCCGGTTAACTTTTTGTCGGACCCAGCGGATGGGCGTTCCTCCCTTCGACCGGCGGACGTCCTTGTCTTTGGGTGGAAGCACGGGAAGCACGCCTGTGTCGACCTTACTGGGGTTTCCCCTCTCGTGGGGTTCAAGGGCTCTGGTTTCCGGGCAGGCCTGGCGGCCGCGAATGCGGCTGCAGGGAAAGTGCGCAAACATGAGGAAGCGTGTCTGGCGAATCAACATGTGTTCGTGCATTTTGCGTTTGATACCTTCGGTTACCTTGCCCCGGAAGTTGTGGATACCTTGAGCCGGGTCCAAAAGGTCATGCATGGAAACGTGGTGACCCCTAGCGGTTCGAATGTGGTTTTCACTCGGTTAGGCTTTGCTATTCAGAAAGGGCTGGCGGCGCAGCTTGTTGCCCGCCTCCCATGTACTTCACGTTGAGTTGTAACCGATGTTTAATATATATTAAAAATTTGAACTAAAAAAAAAAAATATGACATCAATCAAATTGTCAAAAATCAGATAAAATCATAGATACTAAAAGTTCATCACAACGGTCTAGGTGGTGGTATAGATTTAGCCAACCACCATAATTAAAATAAAATTAAAGACAAAGTCGAAAACTTTAACCCTAAAAATGGTTCTGGAACTAAACGAATACAAGAAATCAAAGTAGGAATGTAACTAGATTGTCGGATTGATTGTAGATTATTGTTCTCGATCGATTCTCTTTGATTCCAGCCCTTCACGCCTTCAAAAATTGTCCCCAAAAGTCTTCTGTTTCGAATGCATGTCTCCCCTTTAGAAAATCACCGTCAGAAGCTCTAAAAAATATGTGCGTAGGGTTAATTGATCGTGGAACCCCCCCTTTAAATCATTGTTGTTTCAAAAGAATTCTCCGCCCAAGAATTGTTGCCCAAGTCAGGAGGTTGGCGTAGGGGTTTTAATTGTGTAGGACTCCTTTCACTCTCTTGACGGCTCAAATTTTAATTGTGTCGAAGTCCTCCAATTGCCGTCGAAGCTTCTGTTGTTATCCGAATTGTAATTGTTGTAGGATTTTTTATTTTATTTTATTTTATTTGTTCACTAGTTTTTATACCCCGTGCATCGCACGGTTAAGATTTAAAAAAAAATATATGTATCGCACGGTTAGGGTTTAAAATAATTAATAATGTTAATAGAGTACATAAAGTGAAACTTGTATAAAAGAAAAAAATTGTTAAAGTAAATATTTGATAAACTATAAAGTAAATAAAACGGTTATGGAACTCTTGAATTACAATTTACTATATTATATACTTATTTTAGTAATTAAATAATTAGTTATTAAATAATTTAATAGAGAATAAATAAAAAGTCGGATATATATATATATAAACAAAACTTTTCTTTTAATATAATTTTTTTTAAATAATTAATTAATTATGATGGTTCAGATATGAATGAACTTTGAAGATATATCTTTTATTTGTTAAATTTTTGTGGGTATTTGTATCTTTTATGGATTTGGCTTTTAATAATATAGCATGGTGCCCGCGCGTTGCGGCGACGACAGTTTATAGCGTGATATTCATCATTTGTTCGCACATTAAGGCGGTGTAACAATTTACTTCACGGTATTCGTTTTTATTAGCGTCAGGCGGGTCGATGACAATTCATAACGTGGTATATGTTCGTTTTGTGGCAGTGACAATTTACAAGACACGTGACATATAGCGATGCGACGACGGTGAACTACAATCGTAAAGATAAGATCATGACGCTTGTCGATCGTGATTTAACGGGCGTGTTCTTTGTAGATTGTCAAATAAGTAATAACGATATAACGTATCCGACCTTGTAAAACTCAAATAAATAATAACTAACACCCAAACTCCTATTTGGTTCTTACGTGTGAACTTATACAAAGAATGCGCATGATAGTATTGTATACGGTAATACATTGAAGAGATTGATTCGTATTTTCTATTAACCAATTCAATAGTCCGAAACTCAAGAACTAAACATATAATTTTATTTTTAAATTTAGTTTATGAACCTTTTTGTTATACGAAGATCGAGTTAACAAATAAACAATTTTGTACCATGAGAAAAACACATGTAAATGTTAGTATCTATAAAAGCTCACTATCACATATCATTAAGTAATTTAAAGTATATAATAGAGAAACATGTTTAAATGTGGCATTCACGGAATGAAACATGGAACCCAACATAATATAATCATAGTATCATTGACAAATAAATACAAAAGAATGTGTAAGCGGGTCAGCCCAACCTGCATAGGAATAACAATTATATACCAACTTTGACCCGTTTTGCTTACCCATGTTTTGGGAAATATGAAGGAAGCTTTAGGTAATTAGCACAGGTCATCACACTTAGCAAAATGTGTCTGCAGATTCCAACACCCAGCCGCATTAGAAGTGGTGTTGTTGCCTGTTGAAGAATGATGTACCCGAAACAAAAAGAGTTTAAAATACAATAAACTTAAGGTATGAAGAAGTTACATATATTAACTACTGCAGGGCTCTGGGAAGTGTACCCATGTTCAAATTTTTTGTGTTCAACAAGTGTATCAGCCAGAATTTTAAACAAACTTAGATTAATCTTGCTTTGAATGCTTTAAAGGCGATTAACACTATAAAAAAATGAAAAGACGAAATTAAAAATAATTATACGAAATCGGATCTGAAGAAGAATCAATCGGATCTATTGGTTTAAGTTTTTAAATCGCAAGCGCAACAAACCTAAATAGAGGAAGAAAGAAGCAAGAAACACACAAACCTGAATCGAAGCGATCGGAAACGGAAGATGAGAATAAATGGTGTAGATGCTGAAGCAAAAATCAGTCTTAAAACCTACAAAAGAAGAACAAAGAACATGATGATCAATTCACCTGGAGGTCACAGTCTACACAGTGGCAATCCCATGTCCCATAGTAAAAATCAGTTGGCACTTTTGGACTTTTGATATAAAGATATGGGTGCTTTTGGGTCATATATTATTTCCAATGGGTTAAATTGACATATTTAAAAATACAAAAAGAAAATGTCATGCTGGACAGAAAGAAAATAATTATAGGTCAAAATTGATAAAAAATTTCATTCCATCTAGAACTTAACAAATAGCAGTTTGGTTTGGATAGTAATGACTAAAAATTTAAAACTCAATAATCTGTTCTTATCTGTTCCCTTTAATTAATATTGAGTAGAGTGTTTGTTTTATAAGGCAAAATTGTTATAATCAGATGATTAGTTTTATACAACAAATTCAAATATCATCACATGCATAACAAATATATAAACATTAACACTACCTGAGGAGGATGCTCAGTTTTTGGGGACCAGGAGCCAAAGTTTAGAATGGAAGACCCAATCTGAAATCAGCAACCTATAGAATCATAAGAGTATTGAGTATATGTAGCATTAAAATTTGATAACCCGACGATCTTAATTCGTGCATATCCATCTTCTTTACTGAATCTTTCTGCAGTTAACAACAAATAAATTATAAATCTAAAGCAAATGATCAGCAAGACAGTTTAAACATGAATGTTTTCTACTTACTCATTAAGCTTTTTATAATTAATAAACTTTTATTACAATGATATATAAACAGGTCCATCAAACTTTTATCAAACTCCAATAAATCTAACATCACTCCGAACCAACACTAAATCTAACATATTATTATATTGGCATTTTTTATACTTGAATGAGGTTGTAAGTTGTGATATGCTCATACAATGCATTTTTATCCTTGTGATCTTGAATAGGATTTTGTTGAGCTTCGTTCGCATTGCTTATGCTTTGTGGCATCACCATCCACTCCTCTATTGTTAACAAAAGAGAAGGTAAATTCAAGGTTATATGAATCTACAAAAAAGCCACAAAAAATTCACAAGATCATGTCGCCACTCGAAACTATACTGAAAAATAAAGAAAATAAGACATTGCTGGAAACCTATTAGCATATACATGTTGTCTCTTGCTCTTGGCCCACTGGTCAAAACTGAGTTTAGAAGCAGAGGTCTTAGTGCATATGTTGACCCAGTTCTTGAAAAACCTACTGAAAAGTCATCTTTTGCATCTTTAATTTGGCATCTTTAGTTTGAGTCACTTCCTAAGACAAACGTGTGGATATGAATGATATATTCAAATATATTAAAGCATTTTATTTTTTAGTGCCTAATGACTTCTTATTAAAGGTTTTTTTCCTAGTTCAATTTAATGATATCTTAGTGAAAGAAACACTTGTAGGGAACATCTTCGAAAGTTTAGGCATTTTGATTTAAATGATTTAAATGCACTGTTATTTTTTTCCTAAGCAAATTTAAAGCTTACCAAATCGATCTGATGTTCAAAATGCCCTAGAAAGTCAACTTATATACTCCTAATAAAATGTATTTGATGATTCAACCTAAAACATCACAGCCTCCCAAGTAAAGTCCAAGAAAAACCTCAAACTCACATACCTTTCTTTTGGTTTTTCGTGAGGTGCTATAAAAAATTGAACCTGGAAAATAGATAGTAGAATAAGCATAATAGAAACCTTTAATACAATTCCTTGAAGATTGAGAAAGTATTCTAATTCCTTAAAGAGCAGGCACACCGCACACTGCACACCTTAAAAAACCTTAAAAACATGATAACTTGCCTTAAGAAAGATGTCATCAACTGTGACATTAGCATTGATGATATCCAACTTGGGCTTGTCTGACTCGTCTGAATAGCTGTGGCAACCTAGAACTAAAAACAAAGAATAATAGTTAATGAAATAATAATCCATCTTTTTTATGCTTAAGTTAATTAACTAATACTTTCAAGTTCTTGGTCAGAAGTTTATTGCTATAACTCTTTGCTAAGTAATATAATGAAGGTAGTTGTAATGTGATGTTTTGGCACTCTATTTGTCCTTATGCGATTAAGCATATGTCACTCATTAATTATCAGCTGGCCATTTGATCATCAGAATACCAAAACTTTCCACTTAAAAAATAGTAATGTTCAAGGTTAAATTAAGAAAACTTGCCCTTGCAAGAGATGGTCCCTAAATATCAAAACAGAACCAATGGTCACGGATTTTGAAACATCCACACATGTCTCCAAAATGCGTCCAACCACCTATGCAACTGATCAAAGAATCTTGTTAAGCTAATTTCATCCCAATCAAATCCGCAAACTGTCTTGAAAGAAACCAAACTCATGAAGAAAAATTTATCAAATTTATCACCATCTAGAACACTGTAAATCTTTTATTATAATAAAAACTTGAATCTATGCCAAAACATTTGCCTGAAGTAATATAACTAGATAAATTCTTGCAAATTATATAAAAAATGGCAAATTTTGAGGCTACTTCCTTGTCCATAACTTAGATAAAACTATAATTTCCTACCACTGTGTTACTCCTAATAAAATGTCTTTGATGAATCAGCTTCTATGGCCAAAAAGAATTTGGTGTTGACATAAAATAATAGGTTAGGTAAAAGAGTATCGCGTAGAAGAGGCTTGATTCTTGTTTGAAATCTGCAAGTCAATTAATGTGCTAATAATTGTTAAAAGCAGCAAAGAACAACAAAACAATCACTTAAACCATTAAAAATTGCCCACATAAATACATAAAAGAAAATTATAATATACCCACACTAATTGATTCAAATCATATCTACAATGAACAAACTTTTTATGTAATTGTGTATCAGTAAACATAATCAAAACTCAATAACAAAAACCACATGAATCTAGTGAACAAAAGCAGCCCTACAAATTGGTCAATGCAAGCACATGCTCAAAACATGAAATGATGAAAACCTTTTGCATACTTAAAGATATTTGAAATGTTCCGAACAAAGATTACATATTTTGTTTGACTTACAATTGCTTGAAACAAATGCAGAACAATAATTTAGAACCAGTAAAAGTTTAGAAATGGTTAAATGTTCGTTTCAAATCTAATAATCAAACGGAAAGAGTTAAGGGCATAAAACCTAAATTTCATGTAAAACTCAAAACATATTAAACATCATAACCTCAATAACCATTTCTAACCGTCATTCATCAATTTTTTGTAATCTTATGATCATCATAGCCTCAAACCAAAACAACCGCAAAGAACTAACATAACTTTAAACCAAAACAATAGAACCATTCCAAATTTCCGTATAGGTTCAGATTCTGAAGCTTACAGTGATGAACAGGACAATGAGAAAGCCGGAGCATTAGGCAGAGAGAGCGATGGAATTGAAATGAACTGGAAGTCAAATATAAAGCTATGTAATGGGGCATGTATAGGAAAATCGAACAAATAACTATCCGAAAAATCAAACCTGACTGGCGAATGCTCACTTCTTCCCCATCTTATGGGTTGGAATGGAATATTAGCGGAGATTATGATTCTTGTTGCTTCAATACGAAACAAATTTGCAAATTTATTTCAAGAAGAGTACCTTGAATCGCAGAAACCCCAAACGTGAAACCGAATCGATAGGGGGAGAACATGGACCTAAGCTTAATAGCTCAGACGCAAACATAAACGTTACAAATAGGGCATACCTTTGAAGGAGGAGATCATAAATCACTAACAATGACGACACACATGTTTCTTAGGTTTCCCAAATAATCAGTAATGACCGGTTACACGAAGCGATGATCGACGCATACTTTATCTGCAATTGCAAAGGAAATCAGATCTGAAACGTAAGAAAATAATATACAGAAAGAGAAAATAGAGGTCGTCACCTGGATTCGATCAAAATTATCATGCTCTTCACCTGCATCGATTTAAAGCCCAAACGAAATGGAGAGGATGTGTGAATTTATATAGAGGCTCCAATTACCTAATTCACGGTCATTTGAATTGGGCGCCTTCAATTCAATTGTGGTAATCAAGAAGGAGTTGCGTAAGATGCCCTAAATTGTGGTAATCAAGATGATAGATATGGCTGAAGACAGACATTGATGTGGCTATCGAGAGGATGATGGGCGGCAATAGCTTGATAGGCGGAGAGAGACGCTGGAGAATGGCTATAGAGGGGCGGCAACCTGTGGGTAGAGAGACGCATGGAAGCGCATTCGAGGGATATGAGCTGTAAAAAGGAGATATTAAATGATTAAATTAACACGATGACTAAATTACCCTAATCCATTTTACTGTAAACATTGGAGGTGGGTTCAAAGCTATGCATTAAGGATTGTACAACATGCTAAACTTTTTGTACGCGTCTTAAGGATTAAGCATTTTTCATGACAAAATTACCCTTTTGAGCAATATGTATTATATATAGTAATAGATAATACATATATATTTTTAATATTATTATATGTTTTTTTTTAAGTTTGGACGTGGATTTGGCTTTTAATATAATATCAATATATGTTTTTAATATTAATATATGTTTATATATATATAATATATATATATATATATATATATATATATATATATAGTGAAAAGTTCATTGTAGACACCCCCATAAGTGTAGACAGGTATACACCCTTTTTCACCATTAGATCTCTTGATCTAATGGTTGTGATTAATTTTCTTTTTTCTTTTGTTCTTTTTTCTCATTAATTAGAAACTTTCACATGTGAAAAAGAGCTATTTCACATGCGAAAGTGTCTACAATGAACCTCACCCTATATATATATATATATATATATATATATATATATATATATATATATACTAGCCGTGTGCCCGCGCGTTGCGGTGGCAACAGTGTATAGCGTGTTATTCGTCTTCTGTTCGCGCGTTGCAGCGGCCCAACAAACTACAACGCGGTATTTTTTTCCCCGCTTGTTATGGCACGACAACGCGGTATTTTTTACAACACGATATTCGTTTCTATTAGCACGACAATTTATAATGTGATACATGCGTGTTCGGTGGCGGAAAATACACCTAATATATATATATAGATATTGATAGAGAGGGTGTCCGTGTGTATATATAGGGACCTTGCAGAAAGCATATGGGTAAAAGAGCTGGTTTGTCCAAATTAATTATATGTGATCATATATAATTAAATACCAACTCATTATCGATCGTTGATCCTTGATGATTTGGTATTTTAAATTTATAACACTATTTCAAACACACTTTGAGAATAATGAAATTGGACACTTTGTCATCTAAAAAGAAATAAGAATTTCAATTAGATTCATCTTCATACAAATGGTTTTACAAATGGTTTAGTTGGACCATAACCTTGAACCATTTACGACACCCATCTCATCTCAAGAAAACAAATATAAAATGTAATATATTTTCAAAGTTTTAATTTTGTTTTTCATTGACACATTAGTAGACTTGTTTTTGGAGATCTGGCACATCAATTGCTTTTCTTTATGATCTTACTGATGTTGCAAAAGTTGCCTCACCATGTACCAGAGCTTCGAGGTAGAGGAACTCAATGGAGAAGGAAGGGACCTGTTCATAAATCATCATTATATGTCTCCATCCAAATCAACCTGTTCAATAACTATGAATAGAGGTTCATAAAACAAACAAAACTCTAAAATTCCTTTAACCAAGTTTTATGTAAAAAATTCAAACCAATAAAGTTAAAAACCAAGATAATGCTTATCCACACTAAAAAATAATTAGGAAACACATAAAAAGCAATAAATTAAGCTGACTCCATGGTTTTGTCAATGATAATCAAGGGTTATTTGGCGGCCAATTCCTTTACACCTATGATAAAACATGAAAAACATATTAAATATGCATATATATCAGAAAACAGAACATAATAATGTGAAAATTTGTTATTAAACAATAAGAACTGTTTATATTTCTCCGATTAAATGGAGATTCAGAGATACCAAGTAATGCAGCTATATTTCTCCGATTGAGAAACCAAAAAAATTAATGTATGGTTATATTTTATAGCTGTGATTGTTAATTAAAAGTGGTTCTTTCATACACTTTCATAGCCTTGCCATTTACCAAAAACTTCTTTACAATTTCTTTTGAAGAATCAGGTTATAATGAATATTAATGCCATGAAAACCTAATTTAAACAGGGATACAAAATAGTCCTATTGACAGGTATATCTCCAGCATTTATGATCAAGCATGCAATTGACAGGTATATCTCCAGCATTTATAAAAGTTACCATTTACTTGAAGCATCCCACACATCAAACATCCTTTTCAAGAAATTTTGTGTTTTTAAAATCTGAAATGATTGCCTGCAATAACCTGCAAACCAATATAATCGCACATGTAAAAACTGAAATACAACATAATTGCACATGTAAACCTGCAAAATAGTTAGATTATAATTCATAAAATGATTCTTATAAGCCATAAAAAAGCAGGAAAAAGGGTCAAATTAGTTAAGTAGACCAGGTGTCTCCAAAATGTGTTTTCAAGCCACTTTTGGTATCATAATTGAGTCATTGTATTTTCATATAAATTCAAGGTAAATGGACATAAATGTGCCTGTAACATCACAGATAAAGATATCACGGCTTTAACAATCTTGCATTAGCTGAAGCAACTTGATTATTATTCAATCACTCATGTAATTAAAAAAAATACAAAAACACTCATCTTTGTACCTTGAAAGCAACCAAGTAATCTCTTAAATCAACCCCAAGTTGGAAATGAGTAAAAAATTGCTTAAAATTGTCATTGTAGAGAAGAAAGCACCTCTGGTCCAAGCATCCCTAGCAGATATAAAAATTCATCTGCAAAATTATAAATATTCTAGAAATATGAAAAAATGACAACAAACTACATAAACACATAACTCAATCATGTGCTATATCCGTTGTGTTCCAATAGCCTTACCAGCAAAATAATTTTTAATGTAAACCGACATCAACACAGTATTTA
>JBCNJP010011184.1:0-17854 GCA_039602395.1 Deinandra increscens subsp. villosa
AAAATTCAGTGTCGACTTTCATTAGATGTCATAAAGAGAATTGTGTCGAACAAAGTGTGGTTCGGTTTACAGATAACATTTTTTGAGCTGCATTGCGTTCCAGTGTCGGGGAACGGCTTTGCCTTCCATGGTCACCAGTTTGTAAGAGCCTTTTGCATGCGCCTCACTGACCTGGTAGGGACCCTCCCAATTTGGCCCTAGTTTGCCTTGATTTTCCTGTCTGCTCGCCTCATTGTGTCGGAATACGTAATCTCCAGGCCGAAAGGTTACCTCTCGGACCTTTTGATTGTAGTATTTGTCCATCTGCTTTTTGTATCGTGCCTCATTGATTGCGGCCATGTCTCGGCGTTCTTGTGTTAAGGCCAAGTTGACCAGCAGCTCTGAGTCATTGGTAAGTTCCGAGAAATTCTCCGTTCGATACGTCGGCATGCCGATTTCGGCTGGTATTACAGCTTCGGAGCCGAAGGTTAAACTGTAGGGAGTGTGCCCGTGGCTGGTCCGTTCAGTGGTGCGTATGGCCCACAAGACATTTGGTAGTTCGTTCAGCCAGTTCTTTCCCTGTTCACCGAGTCGAGTCTTGATGCCTGAGACAATTGACCTGTTTGTCCGTTCGACTTGGCCATTCGATTGTGGGTGTGCAACTGAGGTGAATACTTGTGTAATCTGTAGCTCTTGGCACCATGCTTTGAACGGATTGTCGGCGAGCTGTTTTCCATTATCTGACACTATCTTTCCCGGCAAGCCGTACCGGCAGACTATCTGTTCCCAGACGAAGTTGATCACTTGTTTGCTGGTGATGGTGGCCACGACTTTTACTTCTGGCCACTTAGTGAAGTAGTCAACTGCAACGATGAGGAACTTGATTCGGCCCGGTGCCTCTGGGAAAGGTCCGACAATGTCGATGCCCCATTTATAGAAGGGTCATGGAGATGTTACCGGTATTAAGTTATGCTTCGGTACCCGTTGGACACTTGCGTGCATCTGGCAGCCTCGACACTTTTGTATTTCTTTTTCGGTATCGGTGTACATGGTTGGCCAGTAATAACCCATTGTCATCATTCGGGTTACTATCGACCGAGGGCCAGAGTGGGTGCCGCAGATGCCCTCATGTATCTCTTTGATGACATAATTGCCTTCTTCGGGTGTCAGGCATGTTAGCAGCGGCTGTAGGTACGATTTCTTGTAAAGCTTATCGTTGTGAAGTGTGTACTGTTGGGCATGGGCCTTTAGCTTCAATGCTTCTAGTTAGGAGTCGGGAAGGGTGCCGCTTAGTAAGTAGTCTCGGATTGGTGTTATCCAACTGGTCGAGACTACCGTGTCGGTTTCTAGCACCTCTTTGAGTTCGTCGGTTCGACTGTGTATGATTTCAACCGGCACCTGTTTGGTTAGGTGGGCGAAGGCGAGAGATGCCAACTTGCTCAGGGATTTGGGTGATCTCAAATCCTTCGAACTGGGAAGTGAGTTCTTTGACTTTGTTGGCGTACCGCTGCATTGCTTCGCCCCGGATTTCGAACTCACCATTTACTTGGTTTGTGACCAGTAGCGAGTCGACTCGCGCAACGAGTTTTTTCACCTTCATATTTTTCGCCAATCGCAATCCTGCTAACAATGCTTCGTACTCGGCCTCATTGTTTGTACTCGGGAAGTCGAGCCAAATGGCATACGTTACTTCGACTCTGTGTGGATCGATCAGGACCAGGCCGGCACCGGAACCTTCGCTGTTTTTGTCTCCGTCTGTGTACAGTGTCTAGACATCGGTGCCAACGATCGGTGATGGGGGTTTGTATTCTTTAACTGTCGGTTTGTCGGTGCTGGAGCCGACTTGTAACTCTGTTATAAAGTCGGCTAACACCTGCCCTTTAATCTCTGTTCGGGGTTTGAAGTGCAGTTCGTGCTCGCCGAGTTCGATAGCCCATTTTGCGAATCGGCCTGATGTTTCTGGTCTTTGGATTACCTCCCGGAGGGGGTAATTTGTAAGCACTGTGATCCTGTAAGCCTGAAAGTATCGGCGCAGGCGCCGGGCAGTGTGGATTAGAGCTAATAATAATTTTTCAATTTTGGTGTACCTGGTTTCAGGGTCTTTCATTGCTCTGCTCACAAAGTAGACTGGAACTTGTTGATTGGCTCGTTCGGTGCATAAGACCGAGCTTATGGCCTCGGTGCCGACAGAGAGGTAGAGGATTACCTCCTCTCCTGTTGCTGGAGCGGTAACTGGTGTGAGGGCTGAGAGGCTCTGTTTTAGTTCCAGGAATGCTTTATCAGCTTCTTCGGTCCAGAGGAACTGTTTTTTGTCAGATACTTGCTTCAGGGTTCGGAAGAAAGGCATCGACCTTTCTGCCAACTTAGAGATGAAACGACGGAGGGCAGCTAGTCGACCGTTTAAACATTGGAGTTCTTTTAGACTCTGTGGCGCCTTCATTTGCATCATGGCCTTTATTTTTTCAGGGTTAGCCATGATGTTCTGGTCGGTGACTATGTGCCCCAAGAATTTTCCTTGCTTCATTCCGAAAGAACACTTGACCGGATTGAACTTCATGTTCACTTTTAATGACTACGTCGTCGACGTAGGCCTCCATGTTTCGGCCGATTTGCGGGTCGAAGACTTGGTCGATCAGCCTTTGGTAAGTGGCCCAGACATTTTTCAAGCCGAAGGGCATCTTTCGGTAGCAGAAGATGCCTTTGTTTGTGTGGAAGGTTGTTTTTTCTTCATCTTGCCGGGCCATCTTGATCTGATGGTAGCCTTTGTAAGCGTCGAGAAAGAACTTGTATGTGTAGCCCGATAGGGCATCCACTTTTGCGTCTATGGCCGGCAGGGGATATCAGTCTTTTGGGCATGCGTTGTTGAGGTTAGTGAAGTCGACACACATCCTCCATGAACCGTCGGATTTGGCTACCATAACTGGGTTGGCGATCCAGGTGTGCCACTTGACCTCTCGCAAAATCCCTGCCTTAACCAACTTTGTCACTTCTTTACATACTGCTTTGCTTCGATCTCGAGCCATGCTTCTTTTTGCCTGAGCCACCGGTCGTTGCTTTGGGTCGACCTTTAAGACTATCCCCATCAACAATCCCCACAACCCAATCTTTCAATAAAAAAATATTTTCTCTCTCCTCCACCTATACAATCCAATCTAACCTATTTTTACACTCACACTCACAATCCAATCCAATCTAAATCTTTACTATATAAATATGATTAACAATTATTTATATATATTATGTAATTATTTTATTTTGCCAGAAATAAATTAAATACAAAAATATAGAAATAAGATAAAAATATAAAAAAAAAATATTTTACATTACAAGCATATTGAATTGAACATGTCCAACATCTTCAGTAGAGCTATTTTGAAATTCAGATGGATCATACTTATTCAAACTGAAAAACAACCTAAGCTACTTATTCAAACTTAAAAACAAACATTAAACAGACAACCTAACCATTACACACACACGTAGATTATTAACCATGAAACGAGTTATCAGACGAGTAGCCGTTGTATCCATCTGAGACGTAGTCCTCTGGATAGTGTACTTGTCCATAGTACCAAGTCTCAAAATCATCAACGTTGTGAACATCTTCAATGTTCATCCCAGCTTCTGCTTCCCGTTCCAACTCAAAGAGTGCTTCCCACTCTTCAGCATGGTCATCATCAAGAAATGGTGGGGATGGTGTACGACCAACACGAGGTTGTCGTACTCTTCTTGTAGCAGCATTGCTTGACTCACCGTAGTGGAGGTTGTTCATTTGGGTGATTGGTGGAGGTGGTGGTGGTTGGTAAGGTGGAGGTGGTGGTGGTTGGTAAGGTGGAGGTGGTGGTGGTTGGTGATGATGGTGGTGGTGGTGCTGGTGCTGGTGGAGGTGATTGTGGATGTGGTTGAACTGGTTGGGTGACGTGAGGTCGAAGTCCCACTCAAATATAACCCAATTACACTAATTTAGTTAGTGGTAAGCGGGTGTCGAACACAGGGAGATTGTGGAGTATGTGTTACTTCTATGACTAAAATTACACTGAATTGAGATCTTGAATTTGAAAGTAACAAAAGTTTGTGTTGATAAGTTGACTTTAACAAATGGATACTAAATTAACAACTAAAAATTGAGTAAAAATCTAAACTTTTTGGTTTTCTTAATCAATCAAACAAAAGTGATCCTCTCGAATTTCAGACTTCCATGTAAACAAACAACCATGATGCAACTAGAGAGAATCACATAGACATGATTCATGTAATTGTGACTATCGTGATAAAAGGGAACAAAGCACTCGGGTTACTAACGCAAGGTTGTCACCCGATGATCAATTAGTATAAATGTCAACCAAATTCCTATCCACTAAATCTCAGTTGCCAATGGCATCAAGAACGTATGGTTTGCAAAATTCGATTAAGCATAATACTAAAAGTTACGAATAATCATAAAAACATTATAGTGAAAAGCATCGAATGCTTAAATCACTATTCTAGAATCACATTACATCAAGTTTGTTGTTTACATTGGAAGCTTACATTCGAGAAGAACACACACGACTAGCCAATCATGACGAATTCGCTTGCAACTATGATGATAATGATTGTCATTGATGATTCTCCGATGATTCCGATGTTGAAATTGTGTTTCTCTACTCTTCTCCTGCTCCAAAATCGCCTAAGATCGTCTCTGGTTCGTCTCCCAATGATAGAATATGAGTTGAAACTGCCTGGACCCCAAAAGACCTCTTTTAATCAAAAAATCCGGAAGCTGCAACCGTCCTCCACCGTAAGCTACGGTGCCACCGTAGCTTACGGTGGCTATTCCTATCTTACGCCAGCCTCATGCTGGCCTACGGTGGCTAAAAACAAGGACTGCCACCACCGTAAGCTACGGTGGTGGCGTAAGCTACGGTGGAATCTGGGCAAATTGCTCATTTCCTCACTTCTTGATTGCTCCAGCTTTCTCCAACTTTCCTCAATCTTCAAGTAAGCTTTGGTTGACTCGTTTAAACCCGTTTCAACCTGCAAACACATAATTCCTCGTAGTCACCAACATCCATGAATTTAACAATATTAAGTACATAAAAATCACAAATTTATCACAACTAATCACAAGTAACGGAGCAATCCGTCACATCCCCACACTTGACCGTTGCTTGACCCCAAGCAACTCAAAGCTATTCTTTTTGTCATTCCTCCAATCAATCCAGTCAAACCCAGTTTCAATTAAGGTTCCAAGTCATACCCCATTCCCAATATTTATCAATGCACTAGCCATAAACAGTGTATGTCAATGAGAATTTTGGGACCTTAGCTAAACCTAACACACTCTTAATCTTTCAAAACATGTAACAAACCCCTCACAATAAGCACTCTACTCAGTTTATATATTTAAGGACTAGCATAATGAGCTAGCTTGCACTCTTTTGACTTATGTGCTGTCTCACTATCATATGCTTGTACAACTCTCGAACCTCATTCTTAATTACTTTGGCATGCATGCAAATCAAAAGGTCTTTAAACGGTTGTAACGTGGCTAGGTGCAGGGTATGGAATGGGAATTTTTGAAGTGGCTCAAGTGATCTAATTCGGCTCATTTACTTCATACAAAACAAACAACTAACAACTATCAATTACAAACTAAAGAATCATGCTAATAATTCACACTCTTTTTGGTTGCTCAATACTTCAATCAACTGATCTCATATTTTGCACTTTTTTTTTTTTTTTTTTTTTTTTATACTAATAATCATAAATAAGTACTAATGTCAAGAAGCATATAACGCTTAGATTGCAAAACGGAATATCACAGCTTCCCCAAACTAATTTAATCTATTTCTACTTACAAAAATCAAACACACTATAAGCCGAATCGATCACTAGGGGTAATAAGATTTAGGAAGTAGGCTCGGGTAGTCAACTGGTAGGCAATAAGCACAAAATTGGAATCTAATGGACCCAAACCCCCACCCCTCTCTTTTACCAAGCTCATATATGTAATGTATGAGGTCCCAACCCCCAAATCCCACACTCACACACATCCAGACGAGGCATAACCTAAGTGCCTAAATCATTTTCACAAGCATACCATAGCCAAAATTTCAGAACGCAACAGTTGTACAAGTTCTAAAGTGATAGACACATAGTCACACTCAATGAACAATTATGTATATTCACATCATGAATGTAAGGCTTAAAACTCACACTTTAGTGGGATTGGGCTGCCGATTTGTCACATGAATTTTTTCAACTGGGAGCATGCTAAGCCTAACCAAAGTCCTACTCATTTAACTAGGCAATACTTAGCTAACAAAAGGGAATTATGACCATGACAAGGAACCCATAATTTTCAACTTCCACCATTCAACCCACAAACCATGACAAAGCTTTCACAAAATTTGAAATTTTTGAAGTATTGGGGTCAAGTCTTGAAATTGTAAAAATGTCGTCCATCCCCACACTTGGGATACATTGTCCCCAATGTATGTCTTTAGGGATCGAGTAAGGATGGATATCATTCATCATCATTGACCAAAGATTTCTCTCATCAGATTGTTTTAACCAAAACACATCATAGCTTTCCTTCTCAAATGCAAACAAACTTAAACATAACAACTTATTAAAGACACACCCATCAAACCACAACCCAAAAACAACTAACAACTACTAAAGACACATGAAACTACTAAACACCACCAACATGCAAATCCACATACCAAAACATCTAAAGAGAAAGGACTACAAACTAATAACTAAGACAAACGGAAAAAGACAAGGATAGAGACGACCTTCAATAGTAGCGCGGTTGAGGAGGCCCAAAAATCGACGTGAACATGTCGTTAAACTCCCCAAATCCGAAAGCGCCAGCCTCTCCTCCTTCCTGCTGCTGTGGTGCCTGGGCCTGCCTCGGGTCAACCCAAGCCGAGTGATGAATCTGCGGAGTGGGGTAGGTGACACTCCCATCATATGGCGGTAAGGTAGTGTAATCAATCACAGGTGGGTCCGGTACCACCTCCTGACCAGCGTGCCACTGGTCATGCATCCGCCCCTGTCGATCATCCTCATACCTATGGTTGATTTCCTGCTGGAATGCGTAGGCATGGGCGCGATTCCACATTTCCTGTCGATCATGTAACTGCTTTGTTGCCCGTTCTTGGCTCGCCCCCAATCGAGTGTTGTGATCAAACATGACCCGAGTCAGCTCCGGCCAATGGTAATATTGAGCTGGTCGGGTATTCCTGATAGTGTCCTGCATGCTACCACTGAATGCCCACTCCGGATTCAAATCCATCATATCATATTCAAAGGGCCTGTTTGATCTGGGAGCCCGGCTAGAACCTGCTGCTTCAGCTGCAGCTGTAAAAGCACCAACATTCTGTGCTGGTTGATCATCATCTTCATTATCCTCCTCCATGGCATCACCAAATGTAGAATCGCCCTCTTCAACTTCCTCCTCTCCGGAATCCTCCTGGTTACCCGCCTTCAACACTGACCATTTCCGATTTCCATTTCCTGATTTCAACACGTGATGTGTGTCACCATCCACATAAGTCCAATTAACCCCTAAATTCTTCACATTGAACGGTGTAAATCTCTTAGGTATCGCCACAGAGTCACTTGATATAACACCCGCCTTCTTCAGTAGTGCAGTGATCAATCGACAATGGGGAATACTCTTCCGGTCAATGCTGTCCCTGCTTAACCAAATGTTATAAATCACCAAATATCTAAATAAAGATGGAGGAAGACATGTACCAAAGAAGGGACAATTCGGTTGTGGACATCGTGAAGAAGGTGGACGGTTAAGTTATATGCGTATTACTATTGTTCTTGTTTAATGTTTTTTGTTTTTTGTTTTTTTTTTCTTTGTCTATGTTCCGTTTATGATATTATTAAAATATAGTTTTAATATCATATTAAGAAAGTTTTGTAAGGTTGTGTTGTTATTAGTAATGAAAAGCACAACTTTTGTTTGGAAAACAATGTGTTAGATAATAATATAAAATGTTGTAACAACCCCATTAAAATCGTAATATCAGTAAACATAAAAATGTCCTTTTTTTACATAAAAAAAAGTAAATTAAATATCATTAACTTTCACTTTGATGGGAAAAAACATCACACATAAAAACAATATATAAATGATATTTGCTTTTTTATGAAAAAAAATAATTTTTTAGAAGAAAGACCATTCATTATTTAAAAGAACATTATGACAAAACATGTATAGTCTCAACAAAAGAACAGAAATAAACACAAGTCCAAAAAACCCAAAAAACACACCAAACTGTCATGGAAACACCATATTGTTTATTGTTTGTTAACACGCGACCTCAATTCGCGAGTGGAAGATCCAATACCGCTGCTCTGTGGTGTGGATTCAACGCCTTTACCCTTTTTGCTCTTGTCCACCACATTTGCGACGTTACCATGTTCAGCGTCGTTCTTCTGTTTACGTTGTGGACACGTTGTTGCATAATGGCCATACCTAAAACAGTTCTGACACTGTTTTTGTTTGGATGATCCAATAACACTGCTCTGTGGTGTAGATTCAACAACCTTTACCCTTTTTGCTCTTGTCCACCAGATTTGCGACGTTAACAGATTCATCGCCGTTGTTATTCTGTTGTGGTTCCGGACACGTTGTTGCATAGTGGCCATATTCGAAACAGTTCTGACACTGTTTTTGTTTCCTACCAGCTTTGACTATGGCCTCTTCTTGCTTTGATTTGATACGCTTATGTGAACCAGAACCTTTAGTCTTATAACCAAGAGGCACCCTAACAGGCAACCTGTCGTTTTGAGAGGTTCCAGTCAACTCACCAAACCTGTTACACACCATTTCATAAAAAATGTAGATTGTTATAAAACAATTTACATACAAAAATACAAAAAATAAAAATAAAAAAAACGCCACATACCTATCTCTTTTCCCCGGTGGGGGTGGCACAAACTCAATGTTGTCAGCCTTTTGCATATAACTTTCAACGTGTTCCTTGTACAAAGAAAACTCTTCCATATTAACCGATAACTTGTTTAAAATGTATTCGTTCGCATACATTATATCACGCAACAAAGCACGACCGCCATCGTCAAGTGCAGGAACAACAGTTGAATCATCGTTACGATTTGAACCATTAGGCACCACATCACGTCTCCAACGTCGTAGAACATATTTCTTGGGAAATTCCCTAATATCCATCTGCCTTAAAACATAGAATATATGCCTACATAATAGACCAAAACTTTCGAACCGTCTGCATTCACAGTATATAGTCATGTCGGACTCACGATACATCACCTGCATTTTCAGAAACACCATGAATTCTAAGAACAACATATTGTTTAAATATAACACCAAAGTAAATAAACATCATACCTCAAATGGCTTGGTAGTCACTTGCGTCCAATCTTTTATATAGTACTTAACGAAGTCACCTTCAGGTGTGTACGTTTGGCACATAAGCTTCCTCAGCATGTCAATTTCATGTTGAGCGTCAAGAAAGGTTGTCCTGGTGTATATTTTTGCAGCTTCAGCTTCAAGCCACCATATAGTCTTCAACTCGGGATTAGTGAACCGAGAGTCATGGTCGTTCTTACGGTGTGTATGACGCTGGGACTCCAAAGCTGATTCGTAGTGTGACAGAAACTCAACTAACGTAGACCTGGAATTGCACAGCTGTCCAAAGAAATGATTTTCACTTTCAGAACGCGATGTGGTCCTCATCAATCCAGAAAACAACTCATCTTTATTGTGCACAGGAATCCACGATTTGCGTATGCCAAACATATCGTGTAACCACTTGTTGTCTTTTAGATTATACTCATCAATAATCTTCTGCCACTTTTTATCAAACTCTTCAGATGATATTGCATCGGTCCACACGATATTGCAAATGTCTTTTTTGAAATATGTGGAGTTACACAACCGTACACCCACCTGAAAAAAAATATAAAAAACCAAAAAAAAAATTTAACTAGCATTTGAAAAAATACATAAAACAATACAAAAAAAAAAGCCAATAAAAAACACAACACCTTTATCGAAAGCTTGTTCATAATGTGCCACATGCAAAAACGACGTCTTGATTTTTTAAAAACAAGATCAATTGCTTTAGTCATAGCAGGGTCTTGATCTGTCACAACCACCTGAGGTTGTTTGAAAAATGCTTTCAGAAAACACCTTAACAACCATACATATGATTCTGTTGTTTCTGATCCAAGTAAGGCTCCACAAAATGTTACGTTACAGCAATGGTTGTCAATCCCTGTGAATGGTACAAACACCATAGAGTACCTATACAAAATGCAAACAATTTAGCAGATTGAAAAACAAAAAACGCCATGGATGGCTCCTGTAACAAAAAAACACCATGCTGGTCAAATAAAAAAATTAAAAAAAAGTGTTTTTACTTGTTCGAGCGGTAAGTTGCATCAAATGACATCACCTCCCCAAATATATGGTAGTTCTTCTTCCCAAGCTCATCAGCCCAAAACAAACCCCTCAAACAGTTATCATCATTAGTAATATACTCACATGAAAAGTTTGGCAAGTACTCTTTCTTCCTCATTAAATGATTTACAACCATTTCAGCGTCATACTCGCCAATCAAAGTGTTATATTTCTTCCTGTAATTTTTAAAATCTTCCCTTGACGCACCAACTTCCTCAAACCCACCATAAATTTCCCTCATCATATTAAAAGCTCTTACAGGACCAACATTCATCCTAGACATGCTGTTAATGATGTGTTTATGCAAATGCGTCAGTTTCCTAGATGATAGAAGGAAATGCATATCCTGCTCATCAACAAAAGGATGATTATGCTTTTCAACAAATTTCTTCACATACCACAAATTGCATTCAAACACCATACACATCTCTGCCTTACATCCAACTCTTTTAGACACACTAATTCTGGATGCTTTTTGCTTAGCAGTGTCATTAAGTGTGTCAACCTTATTTTTTTTATTAAAACCTTCTTGAGAACATACAAACTGTTTCTGTGTGCTAACACCAAATCGATCATACCTCTCTGTAGACTTACGCACACTAAATCTAGAAAGTCTAGCATAATACTGATAATATTTTAATGCATGGTCAAGCGAGATGAATAACGTTCCTTCATACGGTTTATTCTTTACTGGTACATCAGGGATATAGAATTTTCCACCAGAGTTAGGTGACGTCACCTCAATACCAACAACCTTGTGCACATAAATATCTATCAACGTAAAAAAAACAGAAAACACAAAAAACGCCATATCACGTTAGTAAAATGAACATCGTAACAAATAATCATGTCTAAAATAAGAACATGTTAATAACTCAATACGTTCTATTACACATACACACATCATAACCTACAATAAAAAATAACTGAGTTGTTTCTTCAAATAAAAACGCCATGCTGTGTGGATAACTAAAAATTATAATTCATGAATGCCTCCTGTAACTTCGTATAAACTCTACCAGATGAATAAACAACAAGTAATTAACTAAATTAATCGAATATAACAAATCAAACGAATTGCATAAAAGTAACCACGATGTATAAAATGAAATCGTATACAATCAATTACTCCATAAAAAAAACGACTACATATCGATCACTGTATATCAATTAAAAAAAACGTAGATCTCGTGATCGCGAATCGAATGTATGCAAAGAAACTAAACAACGAAAACATATTACCTTCAATCGAGTTCTCAGACGAATTCTCCATCTCAATTTTACTCAAAAACTAAAATGAACGATCTAATCGCAATCGGAAACTAATTTAAAAAGACTCCGTTCTGATAAGAAATACACCTTGATAAACTTCTAAAATAGATTGTGATTTCTTTCCATATACTACGGTGATGCAGTTACGGGATAAAAATGAGAGGGAAACTAAAATATAATTAATTGGACCATATTGCCCCTCCGTGTGATTTATTAGCTAAATTAGTTATTAGATTAAAAAACGTAAGATGGATGGTTGAGATTAAGCCGCAGATGATGTATGGGAAAATGCATGATGTAATTTACCCCAAATCTCTCTCTCTCTCTCTCTCTCTCTCTCTCTCTATATATATATATATATATATATATATATAGAGTTGAGTTAGCCTACATCCAGCAAAAACGCTACATCCATTACGGATTCATCTGGGGCGTCCATCAAGATCATCCAACAGCCAGGATCTATGGTGTTTCCGCCTATGGTGTTTTCGGTGGGGGAAAAAAACACCATAGGCGGAAACACCATAGATCCTGGCTGTTGGATGATCTTGATGGACGCCCCAGATGAATCCGCAATGGATGTAGCGTTTTTGCTGGATGTATTTTACCCTAACTCTATATATATATATATGGAAAGTATAGAGTGAAAACTCACTTGAGTTGTGAAATCTTTGAAAACCATCCAAGGGTTGTTAGCCTATCCACCTCACTATAATTTGTCTTTAGCAAAAAGGTAAGATTATATTTTCATCTTTCTTCCATCAATTATGACTTTTGTGTTCTGAATGTCTCATCCCATCATCTTTTCTTCCTAGATAACCCCCATCCTATTTTTATTTTCTTCACTTTTCATTTACCTTATTCTTTAATTCTACTTCCTCTTCATATCAAGAACACCCATTAACTCCATTAATGCACTTCAAGAAACCTTAAAAATTCAAAAAATGCAACCTCCGAATTTAATGTCATCTCCTTAACATCAGTTTCCTCACAATTTGAAAGACCATTTGCATTGTACGGAATCATTCAATGATTTTAATATCAATAATGGACAATCTTATGAAGGTATGTTAGGAGTTTTTTCTTTTTAACCTTCTTTTTTCTGAATGTCCCCCCCCCCCCCCCCACAACAGTTTTATATGTACTTACATATGTTTTATTCGGAAACTTCGGATGGAGATCCTAATATTCAAGACAATGTCAACAATGAGGGTTCTTCATCTAGTAATGTTGTCCTGTTTGAACAAACTGAAGCATTTTCTTGTTTCATATCTCCCAACGGATCCAAGATTTATTACCCTCATGTTTCATATCTCCCAACGTATATGAAATGATGAACTTGTTTTCTTCCTAGGTCACGAGATTTTGTGTCAAAGATGAAGATGCTTATCAAGAACTCAAGAACAATTAGTTTTTATATATTTTTGTTAGATTTTATATATATTTCTTTTATGTTGTCGTATTTTTTTTATCATTTTTTAAATATTATTGTATGGTTACTTATAAGTTAATAAAATATATTTGTTATTTTTATAGTATATCTGTCTAGATAATTTACATATGTATAATGCTATGAGCATAATGTTTAATAGCACTAATATTTTTTTTACATATGTTAAATCTCCATATATTATTAAATTTACATATGTAAGTTACTTGTGCTACATACGTAAATTAGACGAAAATCTACGTATGTAAATTACTTGGATGTACATATGTAAATTACTTGAATTTACATATGTTACATGTTTGTGATGTTTATGTATATGAACTGATAAGCTTTTCTTTTATTGAATTTCCATATGTAAATTACTTGAATTACATTACTTGAATTTACATATGTAAATTAATTGAATTTACATATGTAAATTACTTAAATTTAAATATGTAACATGTTGTGATGTTTACGTATATGAACTCATGAACTTGTTTTCTTCGTAGGTTACGAGATATTTTGTCAAAGATGAAGATGATTATCAACAATTCAAGAACAATTAGCTTTTACATATTTTTGTTAGGTTGTTATATTTTTTTGTTATTTTTTAAATGTTATTGCAATGCTTACTTATAAGTTCATAAAATATATTTGTTATTTTTTTGGTATATGTGTCTCCATTATATGTGTGCATCTTATCAGTTCTTTCTTTATTGGTTAGTGTTAAGTATAGTTTGTAACATGTTATATCTCATTATATATTTAAATTTACATATGTGAACTTGCGTTACATATGTAAATTTACGTTTGTATAATGTTACATCTCATTATATATTTAAATGTAGATATGTAACTTTCTTTATACATGTAATTTACTTGGATTTACATATGTAACTTACTTGAATTTACATATGTAACATGTTGTGATGTTTACGTATATAAACGGATTAACTTTTTTCTTGAATTTACATATGTAAATTACTTGAATTACATATGTAAATTACTTGAATTTGCATATGTAAAATTACTTGAATTCACATACGTAATATACTATGATGTTTACGTATATGAACTGATAAACTTGTTTTCTTCGTAGGTTACGAAATTTTGTGTCAAATATGAAGATGATCATTAAGAACTAAACAACAATTAGTTTTTATATATTTTTGTTAGTTTGTCATATATATTTGTTATGTTGTTATATTTTTATTATTTTTTAAATGTTGTTGCAATGGTTACTTTTATGTTAATAAAATATATTTGTTATTTTTTGGTATACGTGTCTAGATAAATTACATATGTATAATGTTGTGAGCATAATGTTTAATAGCACTAATACTTTTTTTTACATATGTTAAATCTCCATTTATTATTAAATTAACATATGTAAATGACTTGTGCTACATACGTAAACTTAGACGAAAATCTACCTATGTAAATTACTTGGATTTACATAAGTAAATTACTTGAATTTACATATGTAACATGTTGTGATGTTTACGTATATGAACTGATTTTTTTTTTCAATTTACATATGTAAATTACTTGAATTTACATATGTAACATGTTGTGATGTTTACGTATATGAACTGATGAACTTGTTTTCTTCGTAGGTTACGAGATTTTGTGTCAAAGATGACAATGATTATCAAGAACTCAAAAACAATCAGCTTTTATATACTTTTGTTAGCATTTTTATATATTTTTGTTACGATGTTAATTTTTTTTTGATTATTTTTTTAATGTTGTTGTAATTGTATTTACACGATAATAAAATATATTTGTTAATTTTTTTTTTGTAAATATGTTTAGATAATTTACATATGTATAATGCTCTGAACATAATGTTCAATAGCACTAATACTTTTTTTTACATATGTACAATGTTTTATTTCATCCAAATTCATCCTTGTGATTTCTATTTTACAATTTCATAACGTTGTATGACACTCCTATGGCATATCACATACTACACTATCCTACGATTTACGTTATCGGTTCACAGTTCCATTCTGACTCACCTTTAAGAATTCAAATAACCCCTTGTTATTTATTTAGTAGCTCGAGTTTCACATTTTTCTGATTCCATCCTCGAGGTATTTCATGATGTTTATACAATCAAATTGTTACCCTCACGATTTCACATACTCTTGATTTTTTCACACATCGTCCTTGTATTTCAAATTCATGTCATTCATTGTCACCATAAATGTGATATGGATCTGATTATCCCATTTTTAAACCGAAACCTTGTGAGTTAAAAAAAAACTCTTGCGTAGTTTCAAAACCTTCATTTCATGATACCCAAGTCATAATCGATTGATTGTTTTTATCAAATCTTGTTGCAACCCACTTTAGACTTAACCCAGCAACCCATTGTTCCAATCATAGGCCAACCTGTTGCACCAATGCCCAATAGACACACTTGCATGGTGATTCACGTAACCCCATAATGTGTGTCCTTGGCTGGCCATTGCTGATAATGCTTCGGTCAAACTAACCGAACGAGTGCGCATAGTCACGTTTTGATCTCAAGTCAAATTTACCTTTTGAATCCAGTCAGTCGGTTTTTAAGCTTACTATTTATTTGAAAAGAATTCATTCGTGATTTCATTGTTCGATGTACAATTCACAAAAAAAAAAATTATTGCATTCATCATTTCAAAACCTATTTATAGCACGTATTTTTCTTTTTAACTCATTTATTGGTGAGCGAGTGCTTGTCGATGGGTTCACGAGTTTACAAGTTTGCATGGTTACGGGATTACATGCTTATGAGTTAACGCGTTTACCCATTAACCAGCCTACGGACTCACACGTACATGATATCCCATTTTAGAAAATATTAAATTATCCATCTTTGAACCCGTCTAAAATATCACGTTTTGCACTTTTAGGTATACATGTTTAGGAATTTACTCGTTTGGGAAATTATGAGTTTACGAGTCCACATGCTTACGGGATTGCATGTGTACGAGTTTATGACTTTACAACTTTACGAGTAGATAACTATACATGTTTATTAAATTCAAAAAAAAAAACTCATCCTTTGTATTCAAGGTTATATTCCAATCGCAATTACGCGATGTTCTAACTGTTTCGCCTTAACATTCATTTTTATCCAAACTCATTTGTTACCCTAGCTAACGTCAAATTTGTGTGTATCACGAATTCGTAGATCGTTCGTTTTCCCCACTCGACAATCAAGTCCAGGCAATCTATGGCGATAAACTACTCTATGGGTTCTAGCTCATGTCCGACGTTAAAGCCCACAAGTACTTGCATAAGGAGTACATGGCCTGTCTGGTCAGCATTGTGGACGTTCGTAATCAGGAATAGGGAGTCCAAGACATCCTACTCGTTCGGGACTTCCTTGAAGTGTTTCCCGAAGACATAATGGGTCTTCCTCCCGTTCGCCAAGACGACTTCCGCATTAACTTACCTGGTACTACTCCTGTGGCAAGTCACCCTATCGCCTCACATTGTTTTGTGTCACCTACCTACCTCTAATTCTCGAGGGTCACTTGCTTCCGCAAGTACGGCTCCATTTAGACTCTTATCGCATTCATGATGTCGATATCCCCGTATCTATACTACTTATATAGTATGGATACTTCTCATTTATGATCAATGTTACCTTTCGAATCCTTGGTTGTGCTTAGCCATAAGCTTCTTTTGGCTAACCAAGCACTCTTGTGAAACTCCTGGATTCTTTTGCAGCTTTTACCTGGATAAATTCGTTATCGTCTTCGTTGGTGATGTTCGAATTTGAATCCTATTTTCAAAATTTTCATGAATTTTTGACCAAACAATAATCTTTGGCAAGACTTGCGTTATTTCGCATATCGATACAAATTGTATAATTTTTTTTCCATGTTCGCGCTATTCAATGTTTCAAATTTAAACTGTGGTTTTCAATGCTCGGTGTATGAGTTCCAAACCCGCTTTATTCAATACTCGATGTGTGGACTCAATTTGCAGTTTCTAATGTTGATCTATGGATTCAAACTTGTGGTGTCAATACACGACGCGTTTATTCAAAAGTTTGTAACTCACATTATTTAAAAATTGATTGGTGATCGGTTTGCGATTTTTGACTCACAGATGGTGAATTCGGTTGTGATTTTCAACGCTTGGCTTGCGGTATTTAACTCTTGGCTCACCAATTCAACTCTTGGTTTACAGTTTTCAACTCTCGGCTTGAAGATTTCTATATTCGGTGTGTAGATTCCAACATCCGGTTCAATTTGTATATTTGAAAATTCAAACTTGCATGTTTCGACCTTCAATTGACGTTTCAAACTTACATTTATGCTCAATTGATATTCAACTTTCAAATTCATGTCATTCGATTTAAGCTAATCCATTCATTCGAATCATGCTATTTCATATACCACTTGGAAACCGTTCGCCTATCGCGATTAGCCTTTGTGCTATTGCTATCCCATGTTTTCATAAATAAATATTTTCACTATCTCATGCTTTCATGTTTTCACTATCCCAGGTTTTCATTATCACATATTTTCATATTTATCATTACCACATGTTTCCATTATTTCATGTCATCATTTTCACACCCTTTCATTATCACATGACCACCTTATCACATGTTTTCAACATTGCATGTTTTCATTATCACGTGTTTTCACTATCACATGCTTTACCAATCTTGCTAACCAAGACTCGTACGAACTATAACCGTCAATCGTATGTAATACTAG